>OX638131.1:107977362-108145367 GCA_951804985.1 Dryomyza anilis
AAGTATAAAGTATAAAAGTATAAAGTATAAAAAAAAGTATACATAATTTTGAAAAACAAAACAATGCAGTCTATGTTATTTGCCTCGTGTTATATTCAATTGACACATTTTTTACTAGTTATACAAAAAATAAATAAAAGCTTAAAAAACATATTCCAAAAGACTTAAGAGATATTTAGAAATAATTTGCAATACTTTGAAAAGATTTAGAAAAATTAAGAAAGATATACTAATAGTTTACAAAATATTAACAAAAGATTTACAATGGATAGACAAAAGATTTGCAGTTGATTAACAAAAAATTAAAAAAATATCTGTTATAGGTTTACAAAAGTTTACCAAAAGATTTACAAATGATTTACAAATGATTTACAAATGCTTTACAATAAATGATAAGAACGATTTACAAAAGATTAATAAAACATTTATAATTGATGTGCAAGTGATATATAAAAGATATACAGAAAATTTACAAAATATTTCCAAAACATTTACAAAAGATTTTCAATAAATTTACAAAAATATACAAAAGATTTACAATAGATTTACAAAATATTTACAAAATATTTACGAAAGATTTACAAAAGATTTACAGAAGATTTACAAAAGATTTATAAAAGATTTACAAAATATTTACAAAAGATTTATTAATGATTTACAAAAAATTTACAAAAGATTTACAAAAGATTTACAAAAAATTTACAAAAGATTTACAATAGAGTTATAAATGATTGTAAAATGATTTATAAAAGATATACGAAAAATTTACAAAAGTTTAACAAAACGTTTACGTAAGGATTAAGAAAAGATTAATTAAAGATTTACAATATAAAAAATACAAAAGATTTATAAAAGATTTACAAAAGATTTACGAAAGATTTACAAAAGATTTACAAAAGATTTACAAAATAATTAAAAAAAGAATTACAAACTTTAGCAAATAGTTACATAAGATTTTGAAAGATTACGAAATATTTACAATAGACTTTCAAAATATTAGTATTCTAGGATTTATTTCTATTTATTGATTATAAAATGTTAAAAACATGTATAAAAAAACATTATGTAGTTTTTAAATTTGTTTTGAACTTGTTTTCAGAAATTAATTTGAAATATTGCCTAAACTCAATTAGAATCATAAACAGGTTGCTCTGTTTAAAATTGCAATTTCCACTATCAACATAATATATCCTGCCTACAGGTATCAAAGTCTAACATCTTTGCAAAACAGCAACATTTCATCATTTATATGCTACATTGACAACAACAACAACTACAGCATTTCTATGCTATATAAGTAGCAGCAGCAACATCACCGTCATCGTCGTCGTCGTCATTGTCGTCAACACATAATTATCACAGCACGTTGCCGTCACAGACACTATGCTGCTGGTGCTGCCTATTTAGGCAACTCATTAACTATGGCCACACGGTGCTCAACTAAAGTGCTCATCATCTGCACGAACATCATCATTATCATCATTATTATCATCCTTGACGCATCCTGTTGAAAGGCTGTGTTTGATTTTAAGTAACCGCCAAACGTTGTGCTCAAACTAATGACACCGTCAGACGGATGAGTAGCAACAGCAAAGACAACAACGACAAGGACAACGACAACACGGCAAAACTAGCAACAGCTCTTTAAAATGTCAATCACGACAAAGTAGGTGGGTCGCGTAGATCTTGTTGATTCTTGGTACTTCATGTGCAACCTATTAAAACAAACGCAAGACTTTGACTATCGGCAACATTTTCAGTGACTGTCATTTCCATCTTTCATTTAAATATATCTACCCATTCCTCAAATCGCTTATATGAAGTAGCACCCAATGATACTAACCAAAATAACATAAAACCAATTTTCCACACAAATTATTACAAAAAATAACAAAGAAAATAAAAATGATTTATAAAGGACTTAGAAAAGATTAACAAAAGATTTAAAAAATATATGCAAAATATTACCATGAGAATTACAAACGATTATAAGTGATTTATAAATGATTTACCAAAAAATTTTAAAAGACTAACACAATATTTACGAAAGATGAGCAAAATACTTACTTAAGATTTATAAAAAAATTACAATCATTTTACAAAAGATATACAATAAATTTACAAAAGATTTTAGTAACACTTACAAAAGACTTATAAATATTTTAAAAAGATTTTTGAAAATATATGCGTAATATTTACAAGATTTATGAGGTCTGACAAAAGATTTACAAAAGCTATATGAAAGATAAACAAAAGATTTACTAAAGATTTATAAAAAAAAAATTACAAAAGATTTTCGAAAGGTTTACAAAAGCTATATGAAAGATAAACAAAAGGTTTATAAGGGATATAAAAAAATATAAAAAAAGAGAATAATATATTGAATGAAAAGATATACAAGATTTTCAAATGATTTATAAAAGGTTTACAAAATATTTACAAAAGATTTACAAAAGATTTAAAAAATAATTTTATAATATTTACGTAAAATGTACAAGATTTAGTTAAGATTTCCAAAAAATGTTCAACGATTTACAAAAGATTTACAAAAAGATTGATAAATAATTTTTAAATGATTTTCAAAACATTTACAAGAGATTACCAAATATTTTCAAAAGTTTTAGAAAATATTTGCGAAATATATACAAAATATTTCCATATATGTTCAAAATATTTACAAAAGCCTTACAAAAGATAAATAAAAGATTTATTTAAGTTTAATAAAAATTAACAAGTTTTACAAAGAATTTCGAAATGTTTTTAAAACATTTTCGAAACATTTACAAACGATTTTCGAAACTTTTACAAAAGATTTACAAGTGATCTACAAAAGATTTACAAAATATTGTAACAAAAGATGTACAAGAGATTTACAACTGGTTTATAAAATATTTACAAACGATTTACAAAATATTTGGAATAGATTTACAAAAGATTTACAAAAGATTTACAAAATATTTACAAAAGAATTACAAAAGATTTACAAAAGATTTACAAAACATTTTCAAAAGATTTACAAATGATTTACAGAAGATTTATAAAACGATTTACAAAAGAATTACAAAATAGTTACAAAAGATTTACAAAAGATTTACTAAAGATTTACAAAAGATTTACAAAAGATTTACAAATGATTTACAAATGATTAACAAAAGATTTACAAAAGCGTTACAAAAGATTTATAATGTATTTATGAAAGATGGAAAATGACTTAAAAAAAGTTTACGAAACATTTATAAAAAAGTTTCAAAAGATTTAAAACAAAAAAATACAAGAGAAATGCAAATGATTTACAAAATATCAAAATATTTCTGTACCAGTAATTCAAAAACTATAAACAAATGTTCATACAACTGTTTTAGAGAAAGTCAAGCCACCTTCTTCTGCAAACTCTAAATTTCTAGTATACCTTTTCCAACGAGCATACTGATATGCGTTGAAGAAATACCTAAAACGTTTTTTTAGTCAGAATCGACTTTTTTTCTCATTATGAATTGCCTAATTGGGTTTTTACTATTATTAATTTGAGTAAATTCTTTTATGTGATACTTTATTCCAAGAAATCTCAGTACGTCGCTGTTTCGAAGTTTATATCCTGCAGTTTTTGGTTTTGTTTAGCTTAGTTTTATTCAGTTTGGTTTAGTTTACTTTGGTTTCTTATAATTTCTTTTGTTTGCTTGAATATCATAAATTCCGTCAAACTTTGCATAAAAGTCATAAAAAGTAGCAGCGACTTTATCACTTGAAGTGTCACTATCATCACTAGCAAAAGTCAGCCACTTACTTAGTTTTTGACACATTTTTTTCTGTTTTATTCATCTACTCATTTTAATGCGCAGCCTTTCATGGTCCATAGAAAATGTGCTCGAAGCTTCAAAATTAATTTTACTAATTCTCCTACAACTTTCACCTTTTTAAAATGCAACTAAGCAAGTGTTTATTGAATTTAAAAAATTTTCTACTTGATTTTTTATAAATTGACTACATTTTTACATTACATATTGATGCATTTTTAAATAGATTTTCTTCAAAAAACAATTTCCATAAAATTTTTTGCTCCCACCACCTTTTTACATTTTATATATTTAATTTCGAATTGCTTTAGTTGGTCCTGGCGATATTTATCACCCGTTGCGTCGTAATCTCCTGTCAATCTTCTGATTTATACGTTAGACTTTTTGTTTGCACTTTTCTGATCAACTTCTTCTTGCTCTCATGCAATGCATGCCAAAAGCATTAGAAATGCGGGAACTTGTGAATGTCCTTTGAATTTTGCAGCCATTTCAATTTATGCATCACAGTCAGCGCTGTGTGCATGGAGGAGCGTATGTGTCGCTACATTAGGAAAGCGAAGGTCAATGCGGACCATAAAATGCTCTTAACTTATGGCTTCAGTGCTTTTGGATAATAGCTGGAATATGCAAATATTTGCAGAGCAGCACGACGTAAAGTTATTGAGGATATTGAGAGAAATGGGAGGCATTATTTAAGAGTTTTAGGTTATGGAAGTACACATTTTTTTTTGATATATTTTAGTTTTATAAAAGTTTAGTAAAAAAGTTTATTAAAAATTTGAATATTTTAATTTTGAAAAAAAAAAAAATTTAAAAAAAAATTAATTATTTTTGAAAAAAAAAATTTTAAATTTAATATTGAAAATTTTTTAATTTTTTTTTAAATTTATTTGTTCTATAAAATGTATTTTTTTATATGTATTTCAAATTAGTATAGCAAATTTTTATATTATAAAAATTTGCACTATTAAATTAAACAAAAATATCGAATATTAAATTAACATATTTCACTCAATACAACGATTTAAATTGCATTTAGCCACTACGATAATTTGGTCGTTAATGTGCATTTCGTGAATTTCCATTCAGGCTGCTTTCGCAAACACGGTCACGGCTCGTGGTTGTATGTTTGCCGATGCAGCCGAACAGGTACAACCTCAATTGAGGCATCATTAAAGTCAATCTATTAACTTGCTTTGACTTAAATTCGCTCTCTTTCGCTGTCTCTCTACACTGATAAAAAAAAACAGCGAATGTATCATTAATTTCAATGAAAACGTCTTTCATTACAGCAACAAATTTTACTAATATAAGAAACTACTTTGATAATATAGCCAATTTATTATAATAATTCAGAACAATGCCTTTGTTATTAAATAGATGTATTTTTGCTGATAGAACAACAACTTTGTAAATTCAACAAAATATTTAATTGAACTTTTCAAAAATACAACATTGCAAATTAAAGAAAATTCTTTGCTGAAAGAGGTAAAAGTTTTGTTTTATAAATGCAACAAAATATTTTATCAAACTACAAAATATTGCTAAGCAAATAATATAATTTGCTAATACAACAAACATTTTGTATATTCAAGAAAAGGTTAAATTGAAATATTTTCACAAAACAACTGTGCTTACAAAAGAAAATATTTTGGTGACACAGCAAAAAGTTTTGTTAATTTAAAGAAATGTTTAATTAAACTATTCATTAAAACAAAAATGTTTTAATGTTGTAATTAAACTATTCAAAGGAATAAGTATGCTAAAGCAATATAATAATAATAATATAATAGTTTGGCACTACAGTCCTATAAGAACTTAGGCCGAGCTCTCTCACAATTTTGAGCTGTGCGTGCTATATTTGTACTCAAAGTGGTGGGACCTACAGTTTATTGCCGAATCCGAACGGCGGGTGAGAGCTTTTTTATAGGCAAAGTTTTACTCTCGTAGGTTTGCCATTTACTGCCGAGAGGTAGCGCGGTTTAGAAAAATGTTTCTATGAAAAGATGTTGTTAGCCTCAGTCCGGGGACCTTTCGGCTCGCAGTCCAACGCACTAACCACTGAGCTACCGCGGCTAAAGCAATATAGATGTTGCTAATTCAACAAATTGTTTTTTAAATTTAATAAAATCTATAATTAAACTAATCCGATAATTACTTAATTATTAAAAGAAAACATTTTGCTAATACAACAAAGGGTTTTGCAAAATCAACCAAATTTTTGCTGGAGCTATACTGAATAATAACTTTTTTAATAAAAATAAAATGTTGTGCTGACACAACAAAATATTTAATAAATTCAACAAAATGTTAAATGAATTAGAAAAAAAGCAAACTTACTAACAAGAGAAAAATGTTTTGCTGTTACAACAACAAATTTTGTAAATTCAACAAAATGTCAACTGAATTTGAAACAAAAATCGAATTTACTTACAAAAGAAAAATGGTTTACTAATACAACAACAAATTTTGTAAATTTAATAAACTGCTTAATTGAATTTTCTGTAGCTTGAGCAATAAGAGAAAATATTTTACTGATACAGCAAATAGTTTTTCTAGATTTAACAAGAACTATTAACTATTGAATTTAAAAAAAAATACTGTAACTAATAAAACAAAAAAAAGTTTAGCTGTTAAAACAAAAAGTATAATTGTGCTGATCATCAGTTATTTATAGCTTAATAACTGGTGCAAATAACTGGTTAGCTAAATCGATAAATATTAAAATAACACCGTCCAAGTGAATATCAAAACTAACTTATTTTCTGTTGAGCTTTAATTAGTTATCATGTTGTTTTCAACTATAATGTTTTTAAAATGTTTTTAAAACTATATTCTAAATAAAAAAAATATATATCAACAAACAATTTAATAACATCAATGAAAGTATTAATTAATTCAGTAAAGTACGTTTTTAATAATTACTAGTATTTGTTAAATTCAATAAAATGTTCACAAATATATAATCAGTTGTAACAAGTCTAAAATAAATTCTTTTAAATTAGAGTTTTTGCTAAATATACAAATATTTAGTTGATTTATGATTCGACTAATATTTTGTCAACAAAGAAATCATTAAATCAGTTAGAAAAATAATTCAAATTCACAAATAATTTTTTATCTGTATATGTTTCACCCCTGCTTATCCCTCTCTCTCTTAACCACGCCAACAAGTACTTTCCTATTCAGATTTTCTTTAACTGCTCATCCTGCGGCTCCGGCTAAAGTGACGCTGCTTGAATTTAAATTGAATTCCAATTGAAAGCGCTGTCGTTCACTGCTCGTGCTGCCGGCAAAGCATCGGAAAATATGCATCATGTCCCTGCGCAGGATGCAATGCGATATGATGTGAGTGGTTTTGTGTATGTTTTGTAGGGTGTATGCCTCGTCTTAAAAGTTCGCCTGGCAGCCTGCCTGCAGTTTGACCTGCACAACGTGGCCGTCACAGAACGGCGTTGAGCCGTACGGGGACTCACAAAGTAAAAGAACGAAAGGGATTTTACGCTGCACAGAGCGAAAGTCAGTGCGCGGCAGTGTTGGGACCCAGCAGATGAATGCGATATAGTAGCAGAGTGAGACACAAAGTAAAGAACGACATTGAGAGAGGCGGGACGTCCAATGTCCTGATGCGTTGCTGATATGCAGACGTTTGGCTGCATTTGAGCTCATTTTCTGGCACGTTTTAGGACTTTGACCAGCTCCGTGAAATCATGTTTGTGTTTGCATAAAAATGCTTAATGGGGAAAGTTCATTTCCGGAAAAGGAAACATGTATTGCCAGTCTGAATAACATTAATATTCATAATATGCATCACATTTATCATTTTCATTATATTCATCTTATTCATCACATTTATCATATTCATCATATTCATCTGATAAATATATATTAATCATATTCCTCATATTCTTCGTTGGTTAATTTGTAAAAAAAAAATATATATTCATAATATTCATAAAATTCATCATATATATCATATTCATCATATTCATCATATTCATCATATTCATCATATTCATCATATTCATCATATTCATCATATTCATCATATTCATCATATTCATCATATTCATCATATTCATCATATTCATCATATTCATCATATTCATCATATTCATCATATTCATCATATTCATCATATTCATCATATTCATCATATTCATCATATTCATCATATTCATCATATTCATCATATTCATCATATTCATCATATTCATCATATTCATCATATTCATCATATTCATCATATTCATCATATTCATCATATTCATCATATTCATCATATTCATCATATTCATCATATTCATCATATTCATCATATTCATCATATTCATCATATTCATCATATTCATCATATTCATCATATTCATCATATTCATCATATTCATCATATTCATCATATTCATCATATTCATCATATTCATCATATTCATCATATTCATCATATTCATTATATACATCATAATGAAAATTAATATTTTCAATTCAATTAAAAATTTTCATAAAATATAAAATTTTATATTAGTTCAGGCTCTAAGTCCGAACAAATAATATTTTTTTTTTAATTTAAGGCCTATAAAAATTTAATTGTTTTACGAAAATTTTACTAAATTTAAATTTTTTGCCGTGTGTTTGATTGAACGAGTGACTGTACTTGTCACACATGCAGTTGTGTGCATTTCGGCTACTTAGTCCTGTGCGTGTCCAGGTCCTTTTTCACTCTTTGTTTGTTTGGATGTTTGTTGGGTTGTTTGTTGTCAAAGGATTTCACAACGATTGACAGTCTAAATCGCAAAGCAAACCGTATTACGTATGTTTCAAAGACACAAACACTGAGACAGACAAAACGACCAACGAAGCAGAAAGGATACCCCAAAACAGACAGAAATGACTAGATTGATGTTGAGACACAGCACACAGTTTAAGTTCGGCACTAGCCTATGAAAGCCTATTAGTCTACCTGACACTCAAAAGTACGGTGTGTCGCATTGAAGGCCTTGCTGCAAAGGACTCGAGAGCAATTTTCGTATGGCAAAGGTTGAGTGTAGTTTTAGTAAATTGGAGACTTGAACAACAAGACGAATAAAGTGAATTGGGGGAAAACAAATAAAAAATGTTTTTGCCAATTTTAAGTAAATGCAAAACTCTTTTCTGTCTTGTATTGAATTTCTTCACAATCTGAATAACAGTCGAATAAACTGCAATTGAATTTTTTGAAATTAAAAAAACGAGATCGTTAAAAGAAGTATAGAGTAGAGTAAAAAAAAATTGTTTAAATTAATTCCACGAATGTAGGATTTTTTATAAATTATCAAATTTTGTGATTCTTAACAAATTAAAGATTTAAAAAAAAATGCATTATATGCAATTTTAAAATTATTATATTTAAGATTTTTACCAGTATTGCAAAATTTAGATTTGGACCAATTTCACAATTCATGATTTTAATAAAATTTATATTTTAACATATTCTCAAATTTAAGTTTTAAAAAATTTTGGAAATTAATAAATTTTAAGATTTTAAAAGATGTTCAAATTTACGTCTCTGACAAATTAAAAAAAAATTATATTTTAAAAATTAACATATTTAAGGATTTAAAAAATTTCAAAATGAAGAATTTAAAGATTTTTTTAATAAACTTTAAATTTAAGATTTCAATAAATTTTGACAAATTCTTTTATTGAGATCAATTAGTAAATTTAATAATCTAGTATGACAATTTCATAATTTACCCATATTACTATTTAATTCTAATACTTTAAAGCTCTTGTTATTTCAAAATAAAATTCGTTATTGAATAACAAGATTTTAAGTTTAATATATTCGAAATTTGAATCTTTATAATTTTAAAGTAATCAATTTTTCAAATAGTTTAAATAATACAATAAATTTATTGCCACATTGTTTGTCAACTCAAAATGCATACTGAATTGAACAAAAGAATTGAATATCTATTAAATCCACTCAGCATTAATTTCAATTTCAACTGTCACACAAACTGTTTTGTGCATTGTTTGACATGTGTATCGACAAATCTAATAGAATTTTATTAAATTTTACCAATTAGTTGGCAAATTTCATTGAACTGTAAAGTTAGACATGTAAATTGCCGACAAATTATAATTTTTGTGGCAGCAGGCATCAATTCTGATCAACGATGCAGAGCCAAAAGTATCGAAATGTTTATATCTACTCTGTATATTGGAGCAATGATAGCAAAGTCGTCCAATGTATGAAATGTTTGCTTTTAATATATGCATTGCTGCTGTCGTCTGATGACAGCATGTTGTTCGCACAAAATTTATTTATTATTTAATTTTTGTTATGCACTTTTTATTGTTAGGTACTAAATTGTATTGTAAAATATTCAGTTTATTCTGTAGAATACATAAAATAATTTGATAAAGTGAAACTTGATTAGTATGCGGTATTTGACGTTTGAGTATTATTTATTTACTATTAATTTTTGAATGCGCAAATATGATATTTTTTTTCTTTAATACGAATACACAATTTTTCTATCAATATTTATTAATTATTTTCGTTTGAATCAAGTTTTAAGCAATATTTTATTAGAGTAAATGTTAAATATGATGAATATGATGAATATGATGAATATGATGAATATGATGAATATGATGAATATGATGAATATGATGAATATGATGAATATGCTGAATATGATGAATATGATGAATATGATGAATATGATGAATATGATGAATATGATGAATATGATGAATATGATGAATATGATGAATATGATGAATATGATGAATATGATGAATATGATGAATATGATGAATATGATGAATATGATGAATATGATGAATATGATGAATATGATGAATATGATGAATATGATGAATATGATGAATATGATGAATATGATGAATATGATGAATATGATGAATATGATGAATAGATGAATATGATGAATATGATGAATATGATGAATATGATGAATATGATGTATATGATGAATATGATGAATATGATGAATATGATGAATATGATGCATATGATGAATATGATAAAAATGATGAATATGATGAATATGATGAATAGGATGAATAGGATGAATAGGATGAATAGGATGAATATGATGGATATGATGAATATGATGAATATGATGAATATGATGAATATGATGAATATGATGAATATGATGAATATGATGAATATGATGAATTTGATGAATATGATGAATATGATGAATATGATGAATATGATGAATATGATGAATATGATGAATATGATGAATATGATGAATATGATGAATATGATGAATATGATGAATATGATGAATATGATGAATATGATGAATATGATGAATATGATGAATATGATGAATATGATAAATATGATGAATATGATGAATATGATGAATATGATGAATATGATGAATATGATGAATATGATGAATATGATGAATATGATGAATATGATGAATATGATGAATATGATGAATATGATGAATATGATGAATATGATGAATATGATGAATATGATGAATATGATGATATGATGAATATGATGAAAATGATGAATATGATGAATATGATGAATATGATGAATATGATGAATATGATGAATATGATGAATATGATGAATATGATGAATATGATGAATATGATGAATATGATGAATATGATGAATATGATGAATATGATGAAAATGATGAATATGATGAATATGATGAATATGATGAATATGATGAATATGATGAATATGATGAATATGATGAATATGATGAATATGATGAATATGATGAATATGATGAATATGATGAATATGATGAATATGATGAATATGATGAATATGATGAATATGATGAATATAATGTATATGATGTATATATTAAATTAAGAAAAACTTAAAATTATAATAAATAATTTAACTTCAAATTTTAAATACATCTTTAAGCATCGACACATACCATGCAATCATATTAAAGGATGATATTTAATTCTCTTCATGCACATAACACATACATCTAAATATTTGAATGGCGTATATTGTAAACATGGGTGTGTGTATCTGTATGTCTGTGTGAGCATTTTGTGTATAAATGCGTCTTAATTTCCTCAGAGTCCTGCTGCTGTGTCAATTTTGCGACATTTTCACATTTTATTTGTCTGCAATAAAATGGGCGGGGGTTGAGGATGCATGCGCGGCAACAAGCAGATCGTAATAAAGGCGATAAACGATGTATGTTGGAAGTGAAAGGCATTGGAATAAAATGAGAGTCACAGTCAGTGGTAAGAAATCGTTCGGCATTCGCAGGGCACCAATGAGAATAGCAACATCCCCAGATTTCCCTGCGGCAACTCAGCAGTTGAATCAGCAAGTTTTGCAGTATTTTGAGTTTTTTTGTCTTTGAATTTTTTTACAATATTATTGCAAATGCCATTTAAATGCAAATTTGATTTCGAACAAAAGTCGCAAAATGTGTTAAATGTATTGCAATAATATGAAATCACATTGAATTAAATATCGTGTATACATACTAGGGATGTCAATCCCGGACTATTTTTCAATCCCGAAATTTCGGGACTAAAAAATTTGAATCCCGGGATCCCGGGATTAGTCCCGGGATTTAAAAATATAATAGCAAAGACATAAAATAACCATATCTGTGTTTAAATAATAAACAATTATAATGCTTAAGTCAAACAAAAGTCGTTGGGTATTCAAATATTGGGTATTCAAATATGGTATACTAAATCCGCGATATATAAACCCCAGTTGATCATCAAACATTTTTTTAATTCTTTTTATTTAAAATTTATTTTTTAGTACAAATATAAGAAAATTAAAATTTTGAATGAACAACAAAATTTGTTATTGGGATATTGGTTTTTGTGGAAAACAATATTTTATAAAAAAAAATATAATTTTAAAAAAATAAATAGTTTTAAAAATTTTGAAATATTTGAACTTTTAATTTCAAAATTATTTAAGTTGTATGTGATTTAACCGGTTATTGCAACCAAATCTCAAACGACGAAGTTGACTTGTTCATGGGCAATAACTATTTTAATTTTTATTCAATGGCTGTTTAGTCTTTTTATAAAAAAAGTGTGTTTTTAAATGCAGTGAAAAATGCAAAAATAATAAATTGCATTTTTCTCCAAAACATTACGTATACTGAAAAAACTAAAAACGCAGTTCGAATCAGTACATTAAAATAATATAGGCATGATATGAGAAAATGATTGCCGAACAGTGTTATTAGTCGAAAGTGACGTAATTTTTAAAAATGTGTGAATTTGTTCAAAGTCAAAAAGCATGTAATTCATTATTATTTACGTCAGTGTTTTAAGATTTTAGTCCATTAAATCCAAGGATTGAAACCGTAGCCGAAACCGAAACCGATATCCGTTTAAAACCGATATCCATTTAAAACCGAAACCGTAATCGAAACCGTTATACGAAAATCAGAAATAAACCGTTTCGGTTTTATACCAGTTTAAAACGGTTTTTAAAAAAGCATAAAAAGAAACAGGAAAACATATTTTATTTTATATAGAAGATCTTAAGTACAAGGCATGTTTAATGTCATTTAATAAAATTTTGAATTCCCAAAATAAAATTTTTTTCTTGTACAATTTTCGGCGAGCTAGACTAAGCTTATGTCCCATAGTGCAATGTTAAGTTATTTGAAAAATATGGAACTAAAAGAAATTTTATACAAAAACCGAAATCAAAATCGAAACCGTAACTTGGAACCGGTATACTGAAACCGTTTCGTAATAAAAACCTAAAACCGAAACCAAATCGCGGAAAAAACCGAAATCGAAACCGTTATTCGTTTAGGTTTCAAACCTTGATTAAATGTTAGATTTACTTTTTCACAAAATGTGTACACAAACATTGAAAGACTTTTGAATAAACTATTAAAAATTGATCTACTAGCGTTTTTTGTAATCCCGAAAATCCCGGGATTTAACGATGATCCCGGGATGAGTTTTTCGGGACTGTTTTGACTCAAATCCCGGGATCCCGGGATCCCGGGATCCCGGGATTGACATCCCTAATACATACGTACGTGGCTACATAATTTATTAGAATTGAAATTTATTGGAAGATATATTTTAAGTTTTTAAAAAAATTCATCATATTCATAATAATCTTTCATCATATTCATCATATTCATCATATTCTTCATATTCATCACCATCATTACATTCATCACATTCATCACATTCATCACATTCATCATTTTCATCACATTCATCACATTAATCATTTTCATCATATTCATCATATTCATCGTATTCGTAATAATCATCATATTCATCATTTTCATCATATTCATCACATTCATCATATTCATCATATTCATCATATTCATCATATTCATCATATTCATCATATTCATTATATTCATCATATTTATCATATTCATCATATTCAATATATATTCATCATATTCATCATATTCATCATATTCATCATATTCATCATATTCATCATATTCATCATATTCATCATATTCATCGTATTCATCATATTCATCATATTCATCATATTCATCATATTCATCATATTCATCATATTCATCATATTCATTATATTCATCATATTCATCATATTCATCATATTTATCATATTTATCATTTTCTTCTTAATCTAAATCATTAACTATATGATGTGCGTCATCCTTTAACTCGTCATATTAATTTCATCTGAGACAATAGCATTATGCCTGCTAGTTAGCTCTCATTTGATTTTGCTGTACTTTTTTATATCCTGGACGGACCAGAGCAAACCATTCACAGGACTTTTCGTTAGTTTTATTACACGTCGCTATTTTCTATTTATATCATTGCGGTGGTTAGTATAGTTTTTTTGCAAATTGCGTCCAAAAGATAATGCACCCATCATCTCACTGTAGGCTACTCATTTCAGATTCTTTTATTACTGCGTTCATTTGCACGTTTCTCGTATCCTTTACATTTCCTTTGCCTACTTTATTCGGCTGTCATCATTTTATATGCTGTTCTTATTACATTGTAGTAGTTCTTGTTGTTCCTGCTGTTATTATCACATGTTGTTGTTATTATTATCGCTTGTTTTTGCTGTTAGTGTCATCTCCGACATTAAATGTTGTTGACAGCTGACAGTTGTTGCCGTTAAACGCAGACACAAACACATACAGTGTGTATAGTATGTGTGAATCCGAATGTTTTGCCTTCCTCTGAATGTCCTTCTTTCTTTACTGTGACTATGTATTTTTAATATATATCGTTGCGAAAGTATTTCTGAAAGTATTTAAATAGTGTCCACTGAGTCCAACAGACCGGTGGCACCGAAATGTGAAGTTTATCGTTTTTTGGTACAGAGAAACATTTGTAAAAGAGCCATTAATGAATATGAATATTTATTGATTTACTTTTTAATGGTATTGATATTAATGTACTTTAGGCAAAACATTTTTAATTAATGATGCAGTTCGATATGTGCTATAAAAACAAACAATTAATACTTTTACACTAATATTTAATCTTGCACCAATAAAAAATTATAGCAAAAAAACGAGGAATTTGGAAAAATTGAAAATCTTGTCATGCCAAAAGGGCGAATCCTTTCGTATTTTTGCTAGAACTCTTTAATGGTACAAGATAAAATAGTGATGTAAAGGTATTAATTGTTTGTTTTTAAAGCATTTATCAATCTGTATCATTAATTAAAAATATGTTGCCAAACATTAATTTGCCATTTGTAATTTCAGGAAAATTTGTTTGGAAAAATATTTATTAATAATGATTCCAATCGATAGCTGCTTTAAAAATAAACAATTAATACTTTTACACAACTATTTAATCTTGCACCAATAAAAAATTATAGCAAAAAAACGAGGAATTTGGAAAAATTGAAAATCTTGTCATGCCAAAAGGACGAATCTTTTCGTTTTGTTGCTATAATTCTTTAATGGTACAAGATAAAATAGTGATTTAAAGACAATTGTTGTTTGTTTTCAAAGCACCTTTCTGTATCATTAACTATCAATATTTTGCCAAACATTTTTTCTGCAAATTTAAAATTGCAAATTAATGTTTGGCAAAATACTTTTTATTAATGATGCAGATCGATAGGTGCTTTGAAAACATATAATAATTGTCTTCACACTACTTTTTTATCTTATACCAATAAAAAGTTTTGGCGAAAAAACGAAAAGATTCGCCCTTTTGGCATGACAAGATTTTCAATTTTTCAAATTCGTCCTTTTGGTTTTGTCTTTTGTGGCTAGAAATATCCAACAAAATGACACGCGATTTTGGCCCAGCATACTTAACGATAAACTACATTCAAAAATGTAAAAAAAAAACGCAAATGTCAAAAATTGCACTTTCACCCCTTGGCATGATACTGACGAAATGTCCACCTTTAAAGCAAAAATATAAAATTTAAATAAAATTTCAATTTATAATGTACTTCCAATGCATTTTTCCATCAAAGGAAAATACTGATCACTGGCTAGTCTTAATTTTTATTAAACATATCGTCGATGATACTGCAAAACCGCCTGACTGCACGTGAAAATTACGCCTAATTTTGTGTTATAATCCGGTTTTAAATGATATGTTGATCGGATAAATTAGATAAATGCTATTATAAGTTATGACACACTTAATTTTGTATTAAGCAAGTGCAGAATTGAGACTCAAAATAGTTTTCTTTCTCCTGTAAAATTCATTTTGTAAGAGATATTCGAAAATGTATTTCTTGTTGTAAATAAAAGAGTACATTATATGATTTATGGTACAAAAACATATTATAATAATAATTTGAATATTATTGAACAAATGATGCGCATCCCATTGACAAATTTTAATAGTGTACTTAATTGTTTTTCAATTGAAATACTATTATTGTACAATGTTTTTTTCTGGGTGTACCTTGTATTGGGCAAACATTTGGTTTATCGTACGGTCTATTTCTAGTTAAAATTTTGAAAATATTTGTTTCATATTTTGAACAAAAACACTTATATTTTAAAGTAAATTCGCAAAAGTAAAGAAACCTACTATATCAAATTTCGTAAAATTTTGGAAGTTAGCTAAACGTCATATTTTGGGTAGAAGCAAAATTTTGACTGCTAACATTCTGAACAAAAAATGTTTTGAAACATTATAAGGAATAGGATAACCATAAATAATTCTCTTGTTTTACATTATTTTATATTAAATCCTGAGGTCGGAGGTGTAAATCCTGGGTCGGACATAAAATAGTTTATTTAATTCGCGCTAATTTGTATATTTATGTGCTGATTTCTTAGGTTATTTTATTAATAAAATAATAATTATATATTCCTTAAAAATTTATATTTTAAGTGTATTTTATAGTCTTTTACTTTCACTGTCAATAAAATGTTGTACACCTTCTTTTACTATTGCTTTTGCTAATTTCCTTGACATTTACTTTTTACTACTAGTAGCTTTGATTAGCTTTCTTAGAAAGGAGCTATAGAAACGTAGACCAATAAAAGAGCAGACATTTTTATGACCTATAATAAAAAAAAGACTTCTCAGAGCAGGTACCTGCATTGACTTTATCATTGCGTATTTTACTAATTTCGTTGTATTTTTATGTAAAGCATTAGAATATAGGAAAACTGCGTAAATTATAACTATAAAAATATTCATTTATATGGTAATTCATGTCAGAAGAGTAAATTATTACATTTCGTTATAAAACTAATTTTTCCGCAGTTCACAAGTTATGAAATATATTAAAAAAAAAACAATTAAATTTTATTTACTTTATATATCGTCACTATCATGCCAAAGAGGTGAATGTGCAATTTTTGACATTTGCGTTTTTTTTACATTTTTGAATGTAGTTTATCCTTAAGTATGCTGTACCAATTTGTTGGATATTTCTAGCCACAAAAGACAAAACCAAAAGGACGAATTTGAAATATTGAAAATCTTCTCATGCCAAAAGGACGAATTTTTTAGTTTTTTCGCTATAACTTTTTATTGGTATAAGATAAAATAGTATCGTAAAGACATTTATTGTTTGTTTTCAAAGCACCTATCGATCTACATCTTTGATTAAAAATATTTTGCCAAACATTAATTTAACATTTGTAATTAGCAGGAAATTCTTTTGGAAAAATATTTATAATCAACAATGCAAATCGATAGGTGCTTTGAAAACAAACAATTAATACCTTTACATCACTATTTTATCTAGTACCATTAAAGAGTTATAGCAAAAAAACGAAAAGATTCGCTCTTTTTACGACAAGATTTTCAATTTCTCCAATTTCTTTGTTTTTTTGCTATATTTTTTTATTGATGCAATATAAAATAGTGGTGTAAAGGTATTTATTGTTTGTTTTTAAAGCACCTATCGATTAGGCTTCATTATTTAAAAATATTTTGCCAAACATTTTTTCTGCAAATAACAAATGGCATATTAATGTTTGGCAAAATATTTTTAATTTATGATATCAATAGTTAGGTGCTTTAAAATCAAATAATGAATGCCTTTACATTACCATTTTATCTTGCGCTAATAAAAAGTTATAGCATAAAAAACAAAAATATTAGCATTTTGGTCAGGATATAGACTCACAAAATCCGTATTTATAATTCAGTAGGTTATCCAAATCTAAAGATATTTTATATACGTTATAATAGTTGACAAATAAACCAAAATAACAGAAAACAATTAAAAAAAATATAAATTTTGCTAATTTTTAAAGCACTTCAACTTTAAAATTTTATTTCCAACATTTTTAAAAATGCACATTCGCCCCTTTGGCATGACAGTGACGATATGTATATTATAACTTTTTATAAATAAATTAAAAAAAAAAATTGTATAAAAATATAAATTCCTCATAACTAAAACGCTTGTATTAAACCTTCTGCTTAAATTGGACCAAAATGACCCAAGTTTTGTGTAACAACACGATTTTAGGTAATTCAGAATATTCGTTATGAGTGTAAAAAATGTATTTTTTTGTTTTTTATGTATGTTCATTTTTAATTTAAATAATTGAAGCAAATTAATTAAATAAAAATAATAAAATTATTTCATATTTTTTATTAATGGCAATGTATGGGTTAATTTGACTCATGAGTGGATCGATTTGAACCGGTATGAAGCAGTATGTTTGCAATTAGTGCCATAGAGTTAAATTTAATATTACAAATTTAATAATTTATTTTAATATAAATTCATATTTTCGCTTCGTTAAAATGTATTACATTCATTCTTCGAATTTATTTCAATTAATAACAAAATTATTTTCATTACTAGGAATTGCAAATTGTTTACTGCACGTGTCTCTTAGTAAAATTGTTATTTTCATTTCTAGGAAATATTCAACTTAATAATATACAAGTTTTAGTTTGCTTCAATCTTTGCAACTAACTTGCTGCGTATTTTAAATGCATACACTATATATCTTTTTAAATAGTTTGTTTTAATAAAATTTTACAGATTGAATTACTACTCAACGAAAAAAAATTTTGCCATGAACATCGCATACATCAATTGTATATAATCGCGTCTTCTAATTTTGACTGCATACTCAGTTTTTTTCTATTACATAACGTTTTTAAGAAAATTGCTGTCGAATTTTTAGGCCCTTTTTAGCCATTTTTTAGAATTAAAAAAATACTGACCCTTACACAAACCGTTTTTCAAAAAACTTTAAACGCAATTTTTCTATTAATTATCCAAACTAATTACAATATATCGATAAATACTATTATTCCGATAGGTTTTTAAGATATTTGAATCTGAACTCGAAAAATATAGATTTATTTAGACTATTTTCTGGACGATTTTTCAGCATTGTAAATGTAATGATAAATAAAAAAATGATATATAATGCGAAGCACATTTTAAACTAATGACAAAAATTACCAACTTTTTTATATCAATTCTCATTTTTAAAATATGCTTCATCAACCCAGTTTCCGTCAAAAACTGTTCAAATTTAAAATACGTCTAAATTTTATATAAAAATTACTGAAAATAATCGTTTTTAACCGAATTTTTCTCAAAAACTAAGTATGCAGTAAAACGCAGTACCAGTGAATTATATAGAATTGATGTACGGGATGTCCGTGGCAAAAATCGTGTTGGTTAGTGTTATTTGTCTTACACATGATCATATATCAAATTCTAATAAAAAAAAAACAAAATTCTATAGCATTTCGGTTACTTAACAAAGCACTTTCAATCATCTTGTTTGGCACACATGTATTTCCCAGAAATTTTGCCTATATTTCCAATACCTCCATTAAAACTAAGCTACAAATTAAACTCACACAAATCAACTAAAGCAACATCGATACTTGGCAACGCTTAAACACGTAGCACCTATATAGCTTATCAAAACCTGATACTCAGCAATTTTGACAGGATTTCCGGGAACAACTCAACTGTAGTTCGTTCATTGAAGCAAATTAAATGTTCACACTCAATCTGAGATGAGAGCAAAAGCAAAGTGAGTTTGGCCATTAATAAGATTTTCGCAAAACTACTCTCAATAAGAATGTGGTATCTACTACGGGGAAAGGAATTCAATTAGAAAATTCGATTATGCAATAGAAGCCGTGTGAAATTTTTGATTTTGTGTGACAAATTTTGAAAATGTATTTTGCTTACCTTAATTTAGTATAACATTTTAGATGATAACAAAAAAATTTTAAATTTAGTAAATTAATAAAATTAAAAAATCATGTAACAGAAAAATCACAAAACTAAAAGAATGACAAAATCAAAAAATCACAATTTGAAAAAAAAAAAAAACCAAAAAGATCACCAAAAATTTAAATAGTAAAAAATGTTTTTTTAAATAAATAAATATTTTTTTTCTCTCGTAAACGTAGTTCCTTTGCTAAATACTAAAACTTAATAAGTAAAAAATAAAAAAAATAAAACATTATACAAAAAAAAATATAAAAAAAAAACAAAATATATAAAAAATCTCTAAATGTCACAATTATTAAAGTAAAAAAGTCTAAGTTTTAGGACTATTTACAGAAAATCTGATGATGCCATTCAATTCACTGAATATTAAGGAATCATAGGTGAAATCTCTGTATCTTTGGAAATGCTGTATCTTGTTAACCGAGCGTTTTTTCAATGTCTCAGTTCAGAATTTTCAAAAATAGGACACACTTGGATTTCTTTTTTATTTATAAAAAAAAAGTGGTATTTTTTTACAGAAAATTTAATGTTGCCAATTGATTCACTGAATATTAATGAATCATCGGTGAAATTTCTGTATCTTTGGAAATTATGTATCTCGTAAACCGAGCGTTTTTCAATGTCACAGTTCAGAATTTTCAAAAATGGGTCACACTTGGATTGGTTTTTTATTTATAAAAAATACTCGGATTTTTTACAGAAAATCTAATGATGCCATTCGATTCACTGAATATTAGGGAATCATAGGTGAAATTTCTGTATCTTTGGAAATTCTGTATCTCGTAAACCGAGTGTTTTTTCAATGTCACAGTTCAAAATTTTCCAAAATGGGTCACACTTGGATTGGTTTTTTATTTATAAAAAAAATACTGGGATTTTTTACAGAAAATCTAATGATGTCATTGGATTCACTGAATATTAAAGAATCATAGGTGAAATTTCTGTATCTTTGGAAATTCTGCATCTAGTAAACCGAGCGTTCTTTCAGTGTCACAGTTTGAATTTTCAAAAATGGGTCACACTTGGATTGGTTTTTTATTTATAAAAAAATACTGTGATTTTTTACAGAAAATCTAATGATGCCATTCGATTCACTGAATATTAAGGAATCATAGGTGAAATCTCTGTATCTTTGGAAATTCTGTATCTCGTAAACCGAGCGTTTTTTCAATGTCACAGTTCAGCATTTCAAAAATGGGTCACACTATTTTTATCACACTATCATTAAAAAATATATAAAAAATCTTAACAAAAAAATCAAAATAAATAAAAATCAAAAAAATTAAAAACTAACAAAAAATAAATATCTTAAAATATTACAATCAAAACTGAAAATCACCAACCAAAGGAAAGTAACAAAAAGGACTATTCACAAAACGAAAATTGAGAAAACTTAAAATTCACAAAAAAATCATAAATCATAAAAAAAAAAATATTTTATGAAAAAAAAAAATCTACAAAAAAAAAATAAGAAATTTTAAAAAGAACTAAATAAAAACTCAGAAAATTCAAAAAATTAAAAAATTACAATATAAAAAAATCACAAAACGAAAAAAACACAAAATATAAAAATTAGAAAACACAAATTGACAAAAGAATGAAATTAAAAATAGCGGGAATAATAAAAAATAAAAGAAAAACACAAACTAAAAAAAATAATAACAAAACATAAAAATTACAACATAATAAAATAAAAAAATGTCCTAAAATGATAAAAAAACCTAAAAAAAATAAGAAAATTTAAAAAGAACTAAATAAAAAATCACAAAATTAAAAAAAAATAACAAACCACAAAAAAAATTACAATATAAAAAAAATTACAAAATATAAAAACACTTACAAATTGAAAAAAGAATGAAAAATAAAAACAGCAGCAATAATAAACAAATAAAATAAAAACATAAACTAAAAAAAAAATAAAATAAACATAAAAATTACAACACAATAAAATAAAAAAAAAATCTAATTGAAAAATCACAAAATAAAAATAAAACATAAAATAAAAAAACCACAACCTCCAAATGCCACACAGTGCCAAGTCACTTTATTACCAACTTTCCGCATTATATTTTTTAACAAACCATAATAAAACCTACGCTTTGATGTAAAGTAGAAAATTTCATTATATATTCTAGCTTACGTTCCCACTATTATAACACATATCTTAGTTCCTATTACACTCAAAATCATAGACCCAATAAAGTCCTCTCTCATAGCCCATATATCTTGCAACATGCACACCTCCGTAAAATATTCTAGTTTCTGCGTCTATTTCTATGTTTGATTTTTCTATTTAATAAAAAATAAATTTTCAACAAAAAACCCATAAATAAACCCACCGCACGTTATACCCATAAAAGCCATTGCAAAGCGAACAATACATCATTTCAATCAATCAATAAAATAGGACCTAGCAGTGCTACTACCTACCACATAACCGCAAGTTAAATTGCTGCCAAGCATTTAATAGAAAGCCACTTAAAGCCACGCCAAGCACCCTTCCTGCTCTCCTCAACCCCCACTTTTTTCACAATCACCTCTTGCCAACATCCTGCACCACGCAACATGCATCACAACACAACACATCACAACACATCACATAACATCCTTCAGTGTCTGTCTCAGACGACAAAAGCTTCAGTTGTTATTAGAGGCCTCCTTCATCAACGACAACGACGTTGCTCTACAATTCCTTTTTACGCATGAAAATATAGCCAAAGCACGCAACTACTTCCTTTTATGTTTAACCCATCTTCAAAGGCAGCCTCCAACCTCCCTCCGTCCCTCTTATGCCCCCGCATTCTTATTAACCTTCTTCAGCCACACTTATTACCCATCTTCGTCGTTATTCTCGAAAAGTGTCATAAACTCGAAACTTGATTGCTTTCGGTTTCGTTGGTTTAACGGCGCTGGGACTCGACTCATCCGCATACCGCAAACCTCAACACGAAGATGCGCAGAGAAATATTCAGAATATATGTATTAAATGTTTATATAATATAATTTGTTTATTTATGTGCAAGTTATTTGACATGAGTTTATGCTTTGTAATATATATTAACTAAAACTCTCTTTATATTTAATAAGTATGTTTTAATATAAATTCAAAAAATGTCTATAACATTTAAAACATATCTGAAATACATTTAAAACATATCAGAATAATATTAGAAACTTATCAAAGTATCAAAACTTCTCATAAACATGTCAAAAAATTATCTAAAACATATAAGAAACATATGAATAATGTGATCAAAAATTAGATCAAAAATAGGATCAATATCCCATCAAAAACCTATAAAAAACTTATCAGAAAATATATCAAAATCATATTAGAAACATATTGTTACTAAAATTCAGTCTACGGAAAACTGATCTACAAGTTTGTATCTCTGGATTGTGTACAAAATAAAAACACTCTAATGTTTGGTTTAAATTATAAACAATTAACAATTCACTTTAATAAACAACTTTACTAATAACAAATTCTAAGAACGACTGCATGCCCACAATTTAAATTGGCATTTATCACACGAGATGCACTCGATTACTTTACAATCACTAGTGAAGTGCTGTGCCTCCGATGCGGCGTCCTTATATACTGCAGGCATCCGTTCGACCCGTTTCGAGAAGCTTCGACTTGTTTCGAGAACCTTCTACAAGTTTCGTGAAAGACGCATGCTATTGGCATCTCATTCGCACTCATGTGTTTTAATGTGCTGATCTTCCGTCTCTTTCTAACACATTGCTTAGTGCGCTGAATTGTCATGCATCTCATTTATTATTATTGAATGCTTGCACTATGGGGCAAATTACAACTTTTAGTAACAAATAATATGATCACATATCAGATCATATCAAAAATATTATCAATGAGTTGCTCAAAAATTAGTGCATTGTTCTGCGAGCCAAAAGGTCCCGTGTTTAAATCTGAACTGGGGCTTACAAATTATTTTCATAGAAAAATCATTTTTCTGTACTATCTCTCGGTAGGCAATGGCAAACCTCGGAGTGTAAACACTGCCCATGAAAAAACTCTCACGCCCGCCGTTCGGATTCGGCATTAAAGTGTTGGTCCTACCACAATCCAGCACCAAAGTTCTTTAGGTAGCACCAAACTATTATTATAGTAAAGAAGTTTAGGTCACATGGAAAATTTTAAAGTAAGGAAATTTGATAGTTGGTGTTAGTAAGAATAATGAAAATTATAGTCGGACTAAGCAGACTATAAATACTCTACTCATAATGTGTGCGGTTACCTTTTAAAGTGGTTCAGAGGGATTGGTAACCCTCTGACTTTCAATCTTGATAAAATTTCCTTTCATTTGAGTACCTATATGTATGAATTTTTTGGGCACTAGCAGTCGATTCGCAGGAAAAATATTATTTTTATATATTTGAGCATAAAGACAGTATATATTTGAACAAAAAAGTTCACTATGGACGGATTAAAGAATATATCACACGTAGATGTGTTACCTAAGGTATTTGAACATAAGTGGCCTTGTGAACAGGTAACAATAGACCGATCATGTCCATTTATTAATCAGACAGCCTATGTATATAAGTAATCTATATTTGGAGTTTCATTGATCTAGCTCTTCAAGATTTCCTGTACTCGTAGTTTCAATCAACTCAGGAGGTGATGCTAAAAAAATGAAAAACATACATTTAGGCAGTAAATACCATTATTTTTGTTTCATTGGAAATGACCCGCAGAATTTAAATACTGGGTTTTTCAAATGGGACGCTACAAAAGTAGAGCGACAGGGACAGCAAACGATGCATATTTCTTGCCGCTCTTTTGATATATCTCTTTAGTAAGGTTTGCCATTTCATGATGGAAAGATATACGAATTCGACTTTCGGTAGTAAATTTAAATAATTTCGACTCGTTGTTGGCTCGTATATTTTTCCATCATGAAATGGCAAACATTACTGAAGAGAAATGTCAAAAGAGCGGCAAGAAATATGGCGTCGTTTGCTGTCACTGTCGCTCTAATTTTGTAGCGTCCCTGTTGAAAAACCGTTGAAAAAAACTTTTGTAGCGCTCTTATTGAAAATTCCTTTATATGAATTAAAAAATGTTGTATGGCTAGTTTTATGAGATATCGAGCAATAACTAGTGTACTAAGCTTTCAAAAAGGTGGTCACACATTTTTGTAAATATCTCGCGTTATATATAACTCAAATGATCAATATTTATATCAAATGAAAGGTAATTAAATATCTCAACATTTTTCTTACAACATTTTGAAATTGTTTAACTAGTTAAAGAGATTTCTATAAAAGAAACGGATTTTTTTTTTCACCAACATTTTATTTAAAAAAGTATTTAAAAAATTGCCTTAAATTAAAAATGCGAGATGATGCACAGTTTTAATATTCCTTCGTTGATGGTACAAGCTTTTATACCAATTAAATTGTAATGTCTAATTATTTTAAACATTAGGCCCGTTGTTAATTTTCCTCGCACTTCAAAATTGATGTCCTTAAAAAAGACCTTTTTCGAAATTCTGAAAAAAATTACTTATTTTGGTTGATTTAATATAAATGTTCATGCCAAATTTCAGGATGGTATTTTGATAGCATCATATGTTAAAAATTAATTTTCTAAATTTTTACATATTTTTTGTATTGAAAAAAAAAAAATATTTTCAAAAGTAAAATTTGCAATAAATTTTTAATGTATTTGAAACTCTAATTTCGAAAATGGCGTCAGTTTCATTAAATTGTCTCTATTTTCGAGATATATACCATTTTTCGAAAATCGTAAAAACTATATCCCAAAACCAATATCTCAAAAAATAGATTCACTATGATAAAACTCCATTTTAGAAATCTGAGTTACACATAACTTAGATTTTTTGCAACTTTTTCTGTATGAAAACAAAATATTTTTTTCAATACAATAAATAAAAATTTACAAAATTATTTTTTAAAATATGATGACATCAAATAACCATCTTGAAATTATGCATGAACATTTATTTTAAATTAACGAAAATTTAGGACATTTTTCAGAATTTCTAAAATGACCCTATTTAAGGACATCAATTTTGAAGTGCAAGGATAATGAGTTTCTAGTAGTTCTAGTTTAAGAGATATTAAATGTGAACAACAATACAAAAGTGATTTTTTGCCCATTTTTTTGTAACTTTTAGCCACTATATCTATAGAATTAGTGGACGGAAAAAAAATAAAAAAAAATGGTCAGTACATATCTGGGTACCCTTTATCAGTTGCCCAAATTTTATTGAAATCGAAAAGGTTAAATCTCAAATTTGACTTTTTTTGGTAGATTTGGAATTTGAAATCATAAAATACAATCGAAATCAATTTAAATTGAAAGTTAAAACCTGCCGAATTTAATTGAAAAATTTTAGAGCAGCAACCATAATCAAATATGATAAAAAAAGTAATTCATCGAATTTTTTGCAAAAAAAAAAATGGTATTGAGAAAAATATCTTTAAAAACAAAATCTCGAAAGGAAATTTGATATGGAGCGCCCTATTTCACACCAGTCTTGTTCAGAATACGTTCAGGCATTCTCCTTACCAAAGGCTACAATAACATAAATAAATAAATGAAGAATTGTCCGGCAAACAAAAATCTTACTCAGTGATAAATTGTCTTGGGAAAGAATTGACCGGTGAAGGATTGTCTGGAAAAAAATTGTCTGAGGAAGAATAATATATAAAGAATTGTGTTACAATTGTGGTCACATTTTTCTATTACTAATTAATAAAGCGAAATACCTCCCTCAAAAACTGTTACTTCTGACTAAAGTGTGCTCGTCTTCAATTGGTGAAATTTCAACGGAAACAGATTCTCCTATTGATTACCAGTTTAGTGTTAGCTATAAATATCAAAAGGGGCAGATCTAGGATCCATAATATTTTCCTGTATTCCATATTTCATGTGTTTTTAAACGCTATAACAGCCAAGTGGGTTTTTAAATACCCATGCCATAAAGTCACACCTATAGACCAGGAAAGTGGTTTCATCCAGTACGATTTATTTTTTAAAATTGAAGATCCATAATGTTTTTAGGTACAAAGAGGGACTGCAGAGTTTATCTTTGGTGTCTAATAAGCGAACAACTATATAAATTTGATTAATTTTGACCCGGTATGAAACACCTCTGTAAAATGCTACACCCAGAAAAAAATACTACATAAATAATAGTTTTTTACTATTAAAAATAGTCAATAGGATAAATTATTATTTTAATCGGAAAATACCATTAAATACTAGAAAATACCATGACATTGCCATTGAGTTTATATGAGAAGATTTATTTTTTGAATACTATCAAATCAATAATTGTCCTATTGACCAATTTTAATGGGATTTGATGGAATTTTTTTCTGGGTGTACATAATCTCAAAATTATCTTTCAATAGTTCATATCATTCTTCTTAATGTTTTTGAAAACCAATTCGCGTTAGCTCTTTCACCTCTGGCTCTAGCTCTAAAGTATTTCAAAGATTGCTCCATTTTCGGGTGGTATTCTACCCACTAGCCGTTAATGGGTTAATTACTTTCTACTCCAAATTAATATTAATCGTATTAATATTTAATAAAAATTCTTTTAATTTTGTATTCCAGACCGTTGAAGATCTCGAGAATCGCTGCATGGAGGCCGGCGTCGAAATCGTCACAAGACAATCATTTCTATCCGATCCAACGGATGCGGTGCGCAATCTACGACGTCAGGATGCGCGCATTATTGTGGGACTATTCTATGTGGTTGCCGCACGTAGGGTGCTCTGCGAAATGTACAAACAACAGCTGTATGGAAGAGCACACGTTTGGTTTTTCATAGGTAAGTAATATGGGGGAAAATGGGAGATGTATAAAAAATATAAACGAATGACTGGACTTGTCTTTGCGAGGTTTATATTTATTTTAAAAACACTGTAATACAATATAATTTTTGTGTTAATTTTAAACATAATTTAAAAATGTTTCTGTTAAAGTTTTTTAGTTTTTTTGGTTGACCTTCTTTTCAATAAGTCGAGAGTTTCATTTTTTAATTTAGCTAATTTATGCCGCAACGTCTTCGGTTTGCACGAAGCTTGCCAAACGTGCAGCACGAAATGGAGCTTTTGCAGCTCAACTGCAGCTGCCTTCTACGTTGATTCTTTATTTACAGGATGCTCAGCAGGACTTTGTCTGAGAGTCGATTTTTTTGTTTGGTTGAATATAATGTTGCCAATTCCGTCACGTGCCACACGTTTCACACATAAAAATCCAAATTAACCCCCAAAGTAAGAGCAGCTCCCAGGGCGCGTATTCGTCTTTTGATTTAGACGGTGAGCTTTTAAGCTCAATGGACAAGGGTGAGCGGCACAAAGCTTGAAGAGTAGCAGAAGTAAAATGAGAAATAACGCAAAATTTAAAAAATTTATATATTATAAAAAATTATAAAAAATATTAAAAATGATAAAAATAATAAAAAATTATAAAAAAAAAATATTATGAAAAATTATAAAAATTATAAAAAAATATAAAAAAATTATAAAAACTTTCATAAAAATTATAAAAAATTATTACAAATTATAAAAAATTATAAAAATTATAAAATATTATAAAAAATTATAAAAATTATAAAATATTATAAAAAATTATAAAAAATTATAAAAAATTATCAAAAATTATAAAAAATTATAAAAAATTATAAAAAATTAAAAAATTATAAAAATTATAAAAATTATAAAAATTATAAAAATTATAAAAATTATAAAAATTATAAAAATTATAAAAATTATAAAAATTATAAAAATTATAAAAATTATAAAAATTATAAAAATTATAAAAATTATAAAAATTATAAAAATTATAAAAATTATAAAAATTATAAAAATTATAAAAATTATAAAAATTATAAAAATTATAAAAATTATAAAAATTATAAAAATTATAAAAATTATAAAAATTATAAAAATTATAAAAATTATAAAAATTATAAAAATTATAAAAATTATAAAAATTATAAAAATTATAAAAATTATAAAAATTATAAAAATTATAAAAATTATAAAAATTATAAAAATTATAAAAATTATAAAAATTATAAAAATTATAAAAATTATAAAAATTATAAAAATTATAAAAATTATAAAAATTATAAAAATTATAAAAATTATAAAAATTATAAAAATTATAAAAATTATAAAAATTATAAAAATTATAAAAATTATAAAAATTATAAAAATTATAAAAATTATAAAAATTATAAAAATTATAAAAATTATAAAAATTATAAAAATTATAAAAATTATAAAAATTATAAAAATTATAAAAATTATAAAAATTACAAAAATTATAAAAATTATAAAAATTATAAAAATTATAAAAATTATAAAAATTATAAAAATTATAAAAATTATAAAAATTATAAAAATTATAAAAATTATAAAAATTATAAAAATTATTAAAAATTATTAAAAATTATTAAAAATTATTAAAACTTATTAAAAATTATTAAAAATATTTAAAAATTATTAAAAATTATTAAAAATTATTAAAAATTATTAAAAATTATTAAAAATTATTAAAAATTATTAAAAATTATTAAAAATTATTAAAAATTATTAAAAATTATTAAAAATTATTAAAAATTATTAAAAATTATTAAAAATTATTAAAAATTATTAAAAATTATTAAAAATTATTAAAAATTATTAAAAATTATTAAAAATTATTAAAAATTATTAAAAATTATTAAAAATTATTAAAAATTATTAAAAATTATAAAAATTATTAAAAATTATTAAAAATTAATAAAAATTATAAAAAAATTTTAAAATTTTAAAAATTATAAAAAATTATAAAAAATTATAAAAAATTATAAAAAATTATAAAAAATTATAAAAAATTATAAAAAATTATGAAAAAATTATAAAAAATATTAAAAATTATAAAAATTTATAAAAAATTACAAAAAAATTATAAAAATTATAAAAAATTATTAAAAATTATTAAAAATTATTAAAAATTATTAAAAATTATTAAAAATTATTAAAAATTATTAAAAATTATTAAAAATTATTAAAAATTATTAAAAATTATTAAAAATTATTAAAAATTATTAAAAATTATTAAAAATTATTAAAAATTATTAAAAATTATTAAAAATTATTAAAAATTATTAAAAATTATTAAAAATTATTAAAAATTATTAAAAATTATTAAAAATTATTAAAAATTATTAAAAATTATTAAAAATTATTAAAAATTATTAAAAATTATTAAAAATTATTAAAAATTATTAAAAATTATTAAAAATTATTAAAAATTATTAAAAATTATTAAAAATTATTAAAAATTATTAAAAATTATAAAAATGATTAAAAATTAATAAAAATTATAAAAAATTATAAAAAATTATAAAAAATTATAAAAAATTATAAAAAATTATAAAAAATTATAAAAAATTATAAAAAATTATAAAAAATTATAAAAAATTATAAAAAATATTAAAAATTATAAAAATTTATAAAAAATTACAAAAAAATTATAAAAAATAAAAAAAAATTATTAAAAATTATTAAAAATTATTAAAAATTATTTAAAATTATTAAAAATTATTAAAAATTATTAAAAATTATTAAAAATTATTAAAAATTATTAAAAATTATTAAAAATTATTAAAAATTATTAAAAATTATAAAAAATTATAAAAAATTATAAAAAATTATAAAAAATTATAAAAAATTATAAAAAATAATAAAAAATTATAAAAAATTATAAAAAATTATAAAAAATTATAAAAAATTATAAAAAATTATAAAAAATTATAAAAAATTATAAAAAATTATATAAAATTATAAAAAATTATAAAAAATTATAAAAAATTATAAAAAATTATAAAAAATTATAAAAAAACTATAAAAAATTCCAAAGTAAAATATCACGAAAAATTTATCAATTTATTTTATATTCGATTTTGTTGATCTTTTAATACTTTATACAAACTACTGCTTCTAAATGCTAATCCAGCTGCCGGCTCTTCAATATATTTTGATTCTTCCTGCCAAAACTTGAATGTCGGTTCATAGTTTTTCTCTCGAAAGTTTTAGCTAAATCTTTCACTTTAGTTCATACAGTTTATGGTTCTGCTCGAACATTATACTTCCCATGTCTGGCTCTAAGTTGGCAAAAGTTTTTATTGCCACGCACTACACAACCTGCTGGTTCCGCCCTGCCAATTTCTGCCACATCCTTTGCCTTTCCAAAAATCATTTCTATTTCTGCTGTCGCTTCCTCTAAATTTAACTTCGCTTCCTTTTCGTACTGCTTTGGCCCGATTTCCACTGATTTAAAGCAAACCGCAGCAAATAGATTTTGGCCAAAATGTTTTCCTTCAGTTGTTTTCTATCACTATGCTGCATAGTACAGTTTATCATTTTGATTTTCTGTTTTTCTATTTTCTCGACAAAAGTTTCGACACGTTGATATTTCTTGTGAGCAAAATGTTCATTGTGCCCATTGTTTCGACTTTGTTTTTGTTCTACTTTATGTCCTTGTGCCTCGTCGTTTGCATGCTTCCTGCCTTTTGTCACTCCTTTCGTTTGTACGTCTGTCTGTGTTGGTGAACGTCTTAATTTGTTTGTTTCGTTGCGTTTGCAGGATGCGTTAACAATTTGGTTTTCTGTTTTTGGTTAAAGTTTCGCATCCTGTTTTGCATTTTGGCGAAAAACTTTTCGAGTCGTTTTAAGTAGATGATTAGCGAGCTTTGCTAGTTTGTTTCAGTGTGTGTGGATGTAAATGAAAGTTTTTAGTGGAAAATCGATTTTCAACAAAAAGTTAATTTTTGCGTAATTTTTCACTAAACATTCAAATTTTTACTAAAATTTAATTTTTCACTACAAATTCAATTTTTCACTAAAAATTTAATTTTTCACTAAAAATTCAATTTTTCACTAAAAATTCAATTTTTCACTAAAAATTCAATTTTTCACTAAAAATTGAATTATTCATTGAATTATTTTCACTAAAAATTCAAATTTTCACTAAAAAAACAAATTTTCACTAAAAATTCAAAATTTCACAAAATATTCAAATTTTCAATAAAAATTCAAATTTTCACAAAATATTCAAATTTTCACTAAAAATTCAATTTTTCACTAAAAATTCAATTTTTCACTAAAAATTCAATTTTTCACTAAAAATTCAATTTTTCACTAAAAATTCAATTTTTCACTAAAAATTCAATTATTCACTAAAAATTCCATTTTTCACTAAAAATTCCATTTTTCACTAAAAATTCAATTTTTCACTAAAAATTCAATTTTTCACTTAAAATTCAATTTTTCGCTAAAAATTCAATTTTTCATTATATATTTAATTATTCACTAAAAATTCAATTTTTCAATAAAAATTAAATTTTTCACTAAAAATTAAATTTTTCACTAAAAATTCAATTTTTCACCAAAAATTCAATTTTTCACTAGAAATTCAATTTTTCGCTAAAAATTCAATTTTTCATTATATATTTAATTATTCACTAAAAATTCAATTTTTCTATAAAAATTAAATTTTTCACTAAAAATTCAAATATTTCCAAATTTCACTAAAAATTCAAATTTTCACTAAAAAAAATCAAATTTTCACTAATAATTCAATTTTTTACTAAAAATTCAATTTTTCACCCAAAATTAAAATTTCACTGAAAATTTAAATTTTCATTAAAAAAATCAATTTTCACAAAAAAATCTATTTTTCACTTAATTTTATTTTTTTAACTAAATATTAAACTATTCATTAAAATTGAATTTTTCTAGAAAAAGTTTTTTTTCACTGAAATTTAAGTTTTTTCCAGAATTTAGCAAAACCTAATTTATTTGGCAACATCAAGAATAAATACCCATAAGCAAATAGCAATTACTTTTTCGAAATAGTTTTCGCCCAAAGTTGACATTAATTTTTGTTGACATAAGTTTTTGTTAGAATTATATTTATTTCTCTGTATCTGGAATATGTTGCAATAACATGTATAAAGTAATGAATGAGAGGAATATGCTTAGGAAAAATTAGAAGAGAAAATGTAGAAGTTATTGATGAAGTGAAAGACAAAGTTAAAGTTTTGTGAATATAAATGGTCCAAAAATGTTGAGATGTAGATCAGAAATCAATGCTGGAAGTTGGATTCGTTGACAGCATTAACTGAAATAAATGGTGTCTGAGATTTATTAAAACTAAGCTTACGAAAAGCATTATTTTTATTTTCTTTGGTTTTTTTTTTAGCTTAACTCATTTAAAATATTCTTAGTTTAAAATAAAATTACAAATTACATTTTAAATTTAAAATAATTTGAAAAATTTAACAGATTTCATTCTTTTTCGTAGATTTTTGTTAATTCAATTTACTGAATTCAACTAATTTTAACTATTTTCAATGAATTTTAGTAATTTCAACTAGTTTCTACTAATATTAACAAATGTTAAGTAATTTCAAATAATATTAAATATTATTCAACTATTTTAACTTATTTCAAATATGTATTTTCAACTATTTTCAAATTATTTTCAATTTATTTCAGCACATTTCAAATGCATCACTTAAATTGATTCAACCCATTTCAAAAAGAATTCAATTACACTTCTCAACAAAACGAGAAAAATTGTTTACCATGGACATCCCATACATCAATTCTATATAATTCGCGGTTGTTGATTTTGAGTGCATACTCAGTTTTTTTTTTAATTAAGTAACGTTTTTAAGAAAATTGCTATAGAATTTTCAGACCCTTTTCAGTCTCTTTTTAGTAACAAAAAAAGGCAGTACCTTACGCAACCAGTTTTCTAAAAAACTTTAAACGCAATTTTTCTTTTAATACTCAAGGCTAATTACAATATATCGATAAATACTGTTTCTCCAATATGTTTTTCAGATATTTGAATCTTGATTCAAAAACTATTCTTGTTTTTAGACTATTTTTGGTCGAAGTTTTAGCATAGTGTATATAATGATAAACTAGAAAATGTTTTATGTTTCTGCAGAGCATAGTTTAGACTAATGTTAAAAATTACTAACTTTTTGGTATCGATTCTCATTTTTAAAATATGCTCTAATAACCCAGATTCCGTCAAAAACTGTTCAAATTTAAAATGCTGGTATATATTACATTCAAATATATATCAAAATTAAAAATAGCCATGGCAAAAATAATGTTGGGTAATATTATGAAACAAAAAGCCATATTTTTCAAACACATTTTACAAACTTATTAAACTTTCAAACAAAATTTATTAAACTTTGTATAATACCTAAACTTATATGCAAATAATATCAATTTGATTGCACAATAAAAATCCATAAATATTAATTTTTATTTAACTACCGAAAAACACAATCACAATCACTTCATTTGTGTTTAAAATTTAAATTAGATACAATTTGCAACATTTCAACTAATTCCACCACAATATCCACTATGCAAGATTTTCTTTTTTTCATTTATTTAACATCCAAAACATTAGCAACAGCAGCAGAATTAATATTAGCTTTTATCATCATCATTATTATTGTTATTATTGTCATTACCATTATTATATCTCATCCTTTAAATAAAATACAAACAAAACTGCTTCCAAAAGCAGCTGAAAAAAAAGGAAATGATAGAAAATAATAAAGAAAATAATTAAACTCAAATATTATTTTTAACTTAAAAAACGCAATTGTGCAGTTGAGCAAAATGGCGCTTTGTATGGGGCATAAAGGCCAACTACGTCGCGCGCATTCAGTTCAACTACATATCGTCCGCTAAAAGTTTCGACAACAAGACAAAATTCCACCGCAAGCGTTTGTTTTTGGTTGAGACACGAGAGTAACGAAGATTTAAACTAAAAGTTAACTTTTAGCAAAACTGATACTGAAAATGCCCGATGCCAGGGCAGTGTTGCCAACAGTTGTTTGGAAACAGAAAATGCCGATGGGCATTTGTCGAAGAGCTTGAGAAGATGAATGGGTTGAAAAGTAGCATGAGATGGAAAAGTAAAATGAGTTGGATGAGTAGCATGTGGTGGTAGAGTTGAATAAGCGTGAAAAGTTTGAAGTTTTGGAAATATCGAATGAGGCGCAAAAGTAAAATGTGGTGGATAGGAGAAAAAAATTGAATGTAATAGAAAAATAATATGAAGTATTGAAGTAGCATTTGTTAAGTTGAAGAAAAGTTAGGTGAAAAATAGAATGAGGTGTATATATAAAATATGGTGGAAATGTTCAGTGAGGTGAAAAAATACAATGAGGGGAAAAATACAATGGGGTAATATAATAAAATGAGATGAAAACACAAAATGAGGTTAATAAAAAATATTATAAGGTGTGAAAATAAAAAAGGTAAAAATTAAAATGAGTTGAAAAGTAAACGGAGGTGAAAAAAGAAATGAGGTGAAAAAATAAAATGAGTTGGAAAAAAATGAGGTGAATAACAAAATGAGGTGAAAACTATGATGAGGTAAAATAGTAAAATGAGATGAAAAACAAAATGAGCTGAAATATAAAATAAGATAAAAATAACATGAGGTGAAAAAATAAAATGCGGTGAATAAAAAAATATTAAAAGGGGAGAAAATAAAAAAGGTAAAAATAAAATGAGGTGAAAAACAAAATGAGGTGAAAAACAAAATGAGGTCAAAATAATAAAACGAGGTGAAAAATAAAATGAGGTGAATAAACAAAATGATCTGATATATAAAATAAGATAAAAATAACATGAGGTGAAAAAATAAAATGCGGTGAAAAACAAAATTAGGTGAAATAATAAAAGGAGGTGAATAAACAAAATGAGCTGAAAAATAAAATGAGGTGAACAATAGAATGAGCTGAAATATAAAATGAGATAAAAACTAAAATGAGGTGAAAACTCAAATAAAGTGAAATAATAAAATGAGCTGAATAATCAAAATGAGCTGAAATATAAAATAAGATAAAAATAACATGAGGTGAAAAAATAAAATGAGGTGAAATATATTATAAGCTGAAAAAGAAAAATGTGGTGGAAATTGAGGTGAAAAATAACATGAGCGTAAAAGTTGGAATAAGGTAGAAAAGCAATGCTAAGTTGAAGAATAAGCATATACAGTAAAATAAAATGAGGTGGAAAATACTAATAGGTGGGTAAATAGAATATGCATGAAATGTTGAATGTGGTGAAAATAATGTAAAAAAAAATATGTATTCTTTAAACTCACCACCCCAAAATTCACTACATAAAAACTCACCACACTAAAACTCATCACAATGAAACTCACCACACCAAAATTCATTACATTAAAACTCACCGCAATAAAATTCACCATACTAAAACTCACCACACTAAAATTCACCATAATAAAACTCATCACCCTAAAAGTCACCACACTAAAACTCACCACAATAAAATTTACCACACTAAAATTAACCCCACTAAAACTCACCTCACTAAAACTCACCACACTAACATTCACCATAATAAAACTCACCACACTAAAATTCACCACACCTAAATTCACCACACCAAAACTAACCACTTTTACTGGGAAAAACTCTACGTTGAAAATATCTACGGGAATGAACTCTACCGGGAAGAATTCTACAGGAAGAATTCTAGGGGATAGCGTTCTATGGAGAAAAATTTCTACTGGGAAGAATACTGCCGCGAAATATTCTGCGGCAAGAATTCTACGGGGAAGCACAGTCTGAGAAGAATTGTATTTGAGAGAAGTTGTTGTTACTACAATTATAAAACCAATAACGTCCAGAGAGAAGCACTGGTTCCTGATATAAATAATAAAAATGTTTTTTATATTAATAAAATTGCACCATGCCCTTGCATTCACAATATCTTTGCACGAGTCGTGCACGGGTCTCAAAAAAAACTCAATTAAGTTTTAAATGGAATCTACATTTGTCTACTTTTGTCTGCAGTATTTAATTTTTAATATGCTATTTTTTATAATCTCATTTTTTTAGTTTAGATCCAATTACCATAAAGGTGTATTGAAATATTAAAAATCCTTTATATATCGAAATTTGTCTTGACAATTAAAAAGTAATTTGCATTTCACCTTTCGTGGAAAATAGTTTTCAAAGGCACTGTACTTTTTTTTATTAGATAGATAGATAGATATTTTCTTAAAAACTTTATTTAAAAAAAACTGTGTATGCTATGTTTTTGCATACCCAGCATCCTTATATGGAAATGATATATGAGTAGTGTTACTTAAACATTTCCTTAATATTTACTTGATACGGTTTTCCAAATTTCTTTTATCTGAATCGTTTCAAGTGCATTATCAAATTTTTATAGTTATCAATACACGATACAGATTTCGATTCATTTCATAATTCAAATTACAATCAGAAAAACTGTGTAATAGGTTAATTTTAAATACAGAAAAACGCCAACATTATAATTTTTAAACTTTTAATCAACTATAATTAAAATTTAACAATTTCACAGACTTCTAACACTTTTTTAGTACCTCCTCTTCATTTTACATATATTTAAAACATTTTCCTTACCTCTTTAAATATAACTTCCTTAATCAGCAATATTTTCCTTCGCACATCCCTTACCACCTAGAGCATATTCTTCGCCACTTCCTATTTTATATTTCAGCACATTTTTATTTTAAATATTATTTTTTTAACCACAGTAAAACTCCGCGCAAACATCCTTTTTGCTTTAGCTCGCGGCAATCGTTGCATTTTAAGCAATTTTTACAGTAAAAATAATTGAAATATCCTGTAAAAAGGAAAAAAAAGAAAAAAACATTAAAACATTTCTATTTATTTCATGTACAAGCAATAATAAAATTGACAAGAAAATCATTAGCAAAGAAATAAAGCAAAAGTCTTCAATTTTTTTTAATTACATAAAATTAGCTGCCAGGATAACAGCAGGCGCATCAAAAGGATGTAACAGCTAATTTGCAAAAGTGGAAGTTGTTTTGCTATTTTTTACAATTTTCTTTTTTTTTTTGTATATCACTTTTATAGCACTTCTTTCCAACTTTCTCTAATGATACTAATGAGTTTTAAAGTCGTATAAAAAATACACAAAATTAAAAGAGGTTGCTGTACTTTTAACCGCGCATAATTTCTGATTTTTTTTTCAGTTCAACTCTTTTTCCATATTGAACTTTGTTTGGCAGTCAATTTTGTTACGAACTTTATACTAATTTACATTTGCATCTTTATTTATGCTGAACCTTTTCTTAACCTATTGCTTAACTGTTTTAATACCTTGACTTAATTTTATTATAAATTTTCTTTTAAAGGTTTTTATACAAAGAGCGCTGCGTCTTTTAAACGTGAAATTGTTTGGCAATAAATTAAAAACTGCCAAAGTTTTATTTTCTTGTTTCAATTCTCTTGGCCAGCATATTGTCTCCAGCGTATTGGCAGTGCCATTATTTAGCATTTGAGATTTTTGCTCATTAATTATTACAACTGCTGCTTGAATTGCTATTTTTGATTAATTGAAGCAAATGCTTAGAACAAGGTGTGACATTTACTTTTTTAGAAAAATCTTTATTTACTAGTATTTCAAGCAAAATATGTATCTGTTTAATTAATGGAATTCATTTTATTTTTACTATGATTTCATAAAACATTAAATTGGTTCAAAGTAGTTAAAAGTGGTTGAAAGTAGTTGAAAGTGATTTTTTACTATGATTTCATAAAACACTAAATTGGTTGAAAGTAGTTGAAAGTGATTGAAAGTGGTTGAAAGTCATTGAAAGTGATTGAATGTGCTTGAAAGGAGGTCTAAAATGATATAAATTGTTAAAATTTTATAAAACTGATTAAAAGCGATTAAAATTGATTGAATATTTGGAAATTGACTTTTCAACCAGTGTTTAATAGTAATTGAAAGTGATTATAAATCAATGAAAGGTATTCAAAATAAAAGAAAATATATGAAATTAATTAAAAGTGTCTGATATTTATTGAAAACTAGCTGGACCCGTGCACGACTCGTGAAAAGATTTTGTGAATGCAATGGTATGGAACAATTTTATTAATATAAAAAAACATTTTTATTATTTATATAAGGGACCCGTGCTTCGCTGTGGACGTTTTTTTATTGGTTTTAAAAATGTAGTAACCAAAACAAAAATAATACTACGCCAGAACAACTTTCTCTCAAAGACAATTCTTTCTCAGACTGTGCTACCAATTAATCCACGTAGAGTGTTTCGCCGTAGAATCCTTCCAAGTAGAATTCTTCCCATATAATTCTACCCCATAGAACGCTTTCCCGTAGAAATCTTCTCGGTAGAATTCTACCCGTTGAATTCCTAAGCAGTAAAGTTTTATTTATATTTTGGTGAGTTTTAGAGTGGTGAGTTTCAGTGTGGTGTGTTCAGGTGTGGTGAATTTTGATGTGGTGAGTTTTTGTGTGGTGAGTTTAGGTGTGGTGAGTTTCAGTGTGGTGAGTTTCAGTGTAGTGATTTTAGGTGTGGTGAGTTTTAGTGTGGTGAATTTTATTGTGGTGAGTTTTTGTGTGGTGAGTTTTAGTGTGGTGAATTTTATTGTGGTGAATTTTGGTCTGGCGAGTTTTAGTGTAGTGAGTTTTAATGTGGTGAATTTCGTTGTTGTGAATTTTGTTGAGGTGTATTCTGTGCCTTTGCTTTCGTGTTTTTGCTTTTAAATATTGATTTTGTATATGAGTGTTTTGTTTCATGTTCATAGCTGGTGTAAGTGCCAAGTTATATCGTTTTGAAATTTTAGGCTTTATAGGAGATGCCATGCCCTTTTCACCAATCATGCCCATATATAGGATATCATTTCGTCCAGACCTCGAATCTGTGGTAAAAATTTGAAGAAAATCGAATCAGCCGTTTAGACGGAGAAGCGGAACAAACAAAGGACAAGATAAAGGACATTGTTTGAAAATCTGTAAAAGAACTCTAAATGTTTGGATATTGCGATATTAGATATAAATAATTGAAAAAAATAAATTCAATAATTGAAAGTTAATTGAAAGTATTTAAAAATACTTAAGAATCAATTATAATTTAAAAAAACTTTCAAATAATTCATGCTATTTTTCCACTATTTTCTATTTTAAATTTAGAAAAGAAGACATTTGAATATTTCATTAAATTCACAGCGAGCGCACACATCTGACAATCACTGTTGGCCTAACTACCACTATATTTTCATTTGGATTTTCTTACATTTCTACTTTAATTATTCAGAAATTCCCGCATGTATTTTCACTCCATACCACTTCACTCCTATACACTCTTGACTATCTTGACTTTTCTTTACACTTTCCGCTAATGGACTTTCAATGTTTAATCAGTCCAATTCAACACGACTTTGATTTGTGTCCCAGTCCCAGTTGAGTTTATTCCACGTCCCATCGTGCATGTGGCTCAATGGCCATCGAAATGAATGCCACATTAAATGGCAACAGAAGAAGCAGAAGTTGAAAAATTTAACCAGTGAGATGATGCTCATAAAAGAGCGAGTGAGAGTAAATTGTAAGAAAATTAAAAAAAGTGTTTGAAGCTGAGTGAGTGACTGACTGACTGCAATGAATAAAATTTCCATAAATTTTAAATAAATCACAGCCTCTGCAGAAATTCATTAAATCTTTGATGCGATTTAATTAAAACTAATGCTAATTTATACTTTACTTTTGTAATTAGTGCAAAAAAAATCTATTATTTAACAAGTAGTTCCTTTTCAATGAAACTATTTATTATAAAATTTTAATTTGACTTTGAAAAAAAAGTATATTCAAACATATTCAATTCTTTACAACCATATTTAATCACTTTCAACCATATTCAATTACTTTCAACCATTTTAATCACTATCAACCATATTAAATCACTATCAACCATATTCAATAACATTCAATTGTTTTCAACCATTTTCAATTACTTTTCATCATATCCAATCACTGTCAATCAATTTCAATCATATTCAATCACTTTCAATCCTATTCAATCACTTTCAACCAAATTATATCTCTTTCAATCAATTTCAAATATATTGAATAACTTTAAACATTTTTATTCACTTTGAACCATTTTCAATCAGTTTCAACCATATTCAATCATTTTCAACCATTTTCAGTCACTCTCAACCATATTCAATCACTTTATTCCAAATTAAATCACTTTCAAGCATATTCAATTCTTTTCAACCATACTCTAGCAGTATCAACTATGTTCAATCATTTTCAACCGTCTTCAATTACTTTTTTATGCCAATTTTGTATTTAATAACTGCAAAAAATTTTATACTTTTTTCAAATCAAAATTAATTTGAATAAAATAATTTATTTTATGATCTTGATAGTTAACAAATTTTAAATAACACTTTAACTATTTAAAAGCATAGCTTCTACCAATTTCAATTTAATTAAATTACATAAAACAATATCGTTGAGAGCCGACTTTGGTTTTCAAACTTACAAAGTTTCTTTCACCTTAGTCTCGAAAAACCTCATCAAGATTTCAAATATTTGCAAAGTTTACGCTCTGCCAAAAGTTGTCGAAAAATTATGAGATTCTCGACTATGTTTTATCACTGGACATAAAAGTAATTGCTACTGCCAACCAAAAATGAACCCAAAAATGTAGAAAATTTTAAACCAGACTAACAAACTAACTAACAAAATAAAGAAAATAACAAAAATACGAACAAAAACAAACTCATAAAACTTATCACTGAATGACACAAGTATTTGGTATTTTCTAATTTATATAAATTTTTGTCTTCTTCTATTTTGTACTTCATCTCGCTTGCTCTCGCACTCGAACGCACCACACTTTGTGACACAGGTTGGTACGAGGACAATTGGTACGAAGTCAACTTGGAGAACGAAGGCATCACTTGTACCGTCGAACAGATGCGTATCGCCGCCGAAGGACATTTGACAACGGAGGCGCTTATGTGGAATCAGAACAATCAAACAACAATTTCCGGCATGACTGCCGACAAATTTCGGTAAGTAAATATGGGGTAAGAAAGAACATGGCAGTTTGGATTTATGCGTTAAAGATAGAGACAAAATATAGTTGAGGTTGCATCTGCACTATTTGGTTAATTTATGGAGTACACATAGAGGACTACATATTCAAGGATTTTATACTTAGTAGTGAATATTCGTTAAAATTAATTTAAAAATATTTATAATTCCAATACTTTTGAGCAGATTCATGGCTTTTCAATTTTTTTCAACCATGTTCAATGTTATAATTACCATACATAATTAGTTTTCAATAAATTTCAGTAGTTTATATTAGATAAATACCTTTTCAATCTTTTTCAACCAAGTTCAATGTTAAAATTACCAAACATAATCATTTTTTCATTTAGTTTAATCATTTCTTCAAAATGAACATTAGAAATATTTTAAATAACTAAACTTTTTATCAGATTAATAAATTTTCAGTCATTTTCAACCATGTTCAATCAAATCCATCCGTTTTAAATTACTTTAAATATTTTGTAAAAAAAAATAACTTTCAAATATTTTATATTTCAATAGTTTTTATCAGTTTAATAATTTTTAGTCTTCTTTCAATCATATTCAATCATTTTATGTGATCATTTTCAATCATTTTCATGTAATTTCAATCATTCTCATGTAACAATTATCATACATAGTAAATTTTCAATTACTATAAACCTTTTGTTAAAATAAACTTAAAAAATAGTTTAAATTTTAATAGTTTTTATTAAATTAACCTATTTTTCATCTTTTTCAACCCTGTTCAATCATTTGAATAAGTTATAATTATCATACACTATCACTTTTCAAATACTTCGATGATATTGTAAAATTTAACTTTAAAATACATTTAATTTCTCTTCACGTTTTATTGAATTAAAGCAACCTTTTCAACCTTTTGTCAACCAGTTTCAATTATTTTCAAATGTTACAATTATCTAACTTTACCAGTTTTCAATAACTTCAATCATTTTGTTAAATTTATCTATAAATTATCTTAAATTTCACTATCAGATTAATGCCTTTTTAGTATATTTCAGCCATGTTCAATCATTTTCATAACAGCTATTATCAATTTCAACTACTTTCAATTATTTTGAGCTATATTACTAAAATTTTGATTTCTTAATTTATGTTTCTAATTAAAATCAGATACTATTCTACACCTCTGATGGCTTTCAATCACATTAAACTTTATTTAAACATTTTCAATTTTATTACATTTTACTCAAACTATAATCAAATAGATTTAAAAGTGCTTTTAATATTATCACTAAAGGTTCAACCATTTTTCAACCACTTTCAATTACTTTCAACCAAAATCAATCAATTTCAACAATATTCAATCACATTCTACCATATTCAATTACCTTCAATTATATTCAATTCTTTTCAACCACGTTCAATAACTTTATACAATATTTAATCATTTCAACTATATTCAATAATATTCAACTATATTCAATCATATTCAACTATATTCAATCATATTCAACTATATTCAATTTTTTCATATGTTCTTTCAACCTCATTAAAATTTACTGTTAATTCCATAATTTACAATTTTGAAATTGAAACATTTAAAATTTGGCCATACTTTTAATAGTTTCGATATGTTATGAAATTTTCAACAAATAAATCATTGCATTCAATGTCAAATTTTACGGTTTTATAGTCTAAAATTTATTTAATATGCTGTTCTATCAACGTTTTTAAACATTTTTCATCACTTTCAATGACTTTCAATGACGTTCTATGCTTTTCATTCACCTTCAATCACTTTCAATCACTTTCAATTACTTTCAATCACTTTCAACTACTTTCAATCACTTTCAACTTCTTTTAGTTTTGTAATATTAAAAATTTCTAATACCTTTCTTATATTTGGAAAATAATTTTTTTTTAACCATCAATTTCTAAATATTCAATTTTTTTTTTTTATTCCTATCAATTTCTACATATTGAAATCTTTCCAAATCTCAATTATTAAGAATGCCTCTACAAACTTTTTAATATTTTCAATTACTTTGAATCACTTTTAATCACCTTCAATCTATTTCAACTAATTTAAATTTTTATAATGATCAAACTCGCAAAAGCTTTTCGATTTGTATATTCCATTTATACATTTTCAACTATTTTGAAACGCTATGAATCGCTTTCAATCACATTCAAATACTTTCAATCATATTCAACCACTTTCAAACACTTTCAACCACTTTCAATCACTTTCAGTCACCTTCAACCACTTTCTACCACTTTCACTTTCACACTGATTAAACTCATAAATATCAAATAATCACTTTGGTATTTATGACAAAAATGTTATTTCAGTTTCAACCATTTGCCATCATTTTGAATATATTTTAAACTATGAAAATGTTAATTGAAATACCAGCAACGCTAATTTTAAATATTTTAAATCACTTTGAATCACTTTCAACCACTTTCAATCACTTTCAACCAATTTCAATTACTTTCAACCACTTTCAATCTCTTTCAACCAAATTCAATCACATTTAAATTTGCTAAATTGTACCACTTCTCGGCATTTTGAAAGACACTTAAGTAGTTTGAGTAAGTCCAAATCATTTCAAACCAGTTTCAATGATTTGCAAACATAGCGCTCTACTTTGTCACAACTTCTCAAAATGTGACTGAAATTCTCTACTAATTCTTCTTTATCTTTTAAACAGCCAACGACTGAATACCGCACTCACCGAAGAGGGTTACGACATCAATCACGATCGCTATCCGGAGGGCTACCAGGAGGCACCGCTAGCCTACGACGCCGTCTGGAGTGTGGCGCTAGCCTTCAACAAAACGATGGAACGTCTGAGTGAACGCAAGAAATCCCTAAAGGATTTTACATACACCGACAAGGACATAGCGGACGAAATTTATGCAGCCATGAATTCAACACAATTTCTAGGAGTTTCGGTAAGTGAATTTCAGTGGAGCTGGAGAAGATGGTTTTGGTGACTGGGTTGACATAAGTTAGTCGAATAGTCTACAGAATCCTCGGCACTTTGTACATAGATGCACTCTGCATCATTCTACTCCTTCGCACTTGACTTTTGATTTAGTGCCCAAAATGAAATAAATTTGTTTGGTTGCTGGTTGTTGCCGTCAGGCTTGTGGCAAATTATGAGGTGTGCTTTGGCACAACAATTGTTGTGGTCGGTGTCATTGTCATTTTGTGCAGATAATTATTTGCATAATATTGACATTGCTCTGTGTTGCATAGATTATTAGTTGCACAGCTGTGAAAGCGCTCTCGATTTGAGGCATTCAATGTGTGTCTGTCTGCTTTCTGACAGTCCTTTCGTTCATGAGAATGGGTTGTGCATTTGTAGTGGTTTTCAAATTGAATTGAGTTAAGTTGCTTTGTTTGCGGTTGCATGTCAATTGAATATGATGTTGTGGGGTAAATGATTTTATAAAGGATTTGTTGAATTTTTAGAGTAAAATTGGATTTTGAATGAAAAATTCAAATTTTGAAAAACATTTGAATTTTTAGTTAAAAGTAAAAAAATAAATTATAAAATATATAATTGTTTTACTAAAATATATGAAAATTAAATTTTTAGCAAAAATTAAATATGAAGTAAGAAATGAATTTTTAGTGAAAAATTAAATTTTTAGTGAAAAATAGATTTTTTAGTGATAATTTGAATTTTTAGTGAAAATTTGAATATTTAGTTAAAAATTAAATTTTTAGTGAAAAATTGAATTATTAGTTAATAATTGAAATTTTAGTGAAAAAATTAATTTTTTGTGATAAATTGAATTTATACTGAGAAATAGAATTTTTAGTGAAAATTTGAATTTAGTTGAAAAATTGAATTTTTAGTGAAAAATGGAATTTTTAGTGCAAAATTGAATTTTTAGTGAAAAATTTAAGTTTTTAGTGAACAATTGAATTTTTAGTGAAAAATTGAATTTATAGTGAAAAATTGAATTTTTAGTGAAAAATTGAATTTTTAGTGAAAAATTGAATTTTTAGTGAAAAATTGAATTTTTAGTGAAAAATTGAATTTTTAGTGAAAAATTGAATTTTTAGTAAAAAATTGAATTTTTAGTGAAAAATTAAATTTTTTGTTAAAAAAAAAATAAAGTTAGAAAATACATCCAAAGTCATCTAAAAACAAAAATATTTAAAAATTGAATTTTTAGTGAAAAATTGAATTTTTAGTGAAAAATTGAATTTTTAGTGAAAAATTGAATTTTTATTGAAAAATTGAATTTTTAGTTAAAAATTGAATTTTTAGTGAAAATTTGAATTTTTAGTGAAAATTTGAATTGTTAGTGAAAATTTGAATTTTTAGTATCAAATTGAATTTTTAGTGAAAATTTTAAGTTTTAGTAATAAATTTAATTATTAGTTAAAAATTGAAGTTTAGTGAAAAAATGAATTTTTACTGAGAAATAGAATTTTTAGTGAAAATTTGAATTTAGGTGAAACATTGAAATTTTAGTAAAAAATGAAATTTTTAGTGCAAATTTGAATTTTTAGTGAAAAATTTAAGTTTTAGTGAAACATTTAATTTTTAGTCAAAAATAGAATTTTTAGTCAAAAATAGAATTTTTAGTGAAAAATTGAATTTTGTTTGTTAAAAAAAAAATTAAATTAGAAAATACATCAAAAGTTGAAGTTGCTCAGCAGGCATCTAAAAACAACTTTTTCAAACTCTTGCCATCCATTTGAAAATAAAAGAAAAATGGCTGCGAAATGTGCTACCTTCTCTTTTGAAACAACAAACTTTAGTCAAACATTCAGCAAAACGAATCGAAGCCAATAACGCACAACAACTCAACTCAAGAGAATCGGCTCAATTTGAAACACTTGTTGGCACTTCAAGCAACACACTCCACACATATACAATACTCACACACACGCACTCTCACTCACTCATACTCCATTCAACACCGCACTCGTGCGCAATTCAAAATGTGCTGCATGCTTTTAGGGCGCCCCGCAAGAAAAGATGCTGTAACGCATGCAATACGTAGTAGGTGCTGTGAAAAAAATAACATCAGCAAAAGTTTAAATTAAAAATAATTATGCTGCATATATGGTTAGTATGTGTTTGTTTTAGTTTTGTTCTATATATTTATTTTTCTTTTCGAATTATTCAACTGAAGAGTAAAAATCATAATTAATGACATGTGTGCGACTTGAACGCTGGCTCTTGCTGTAATTAGTGCCAACAAGGATATGTAGGATATGCAATTAATTGCTTGCATATCCTTGCGCTAAAATGTGTCTGTCTGTGTGTGTGTTTGTGGCAAGAAAACAAATGAAGCAGAGTAAGGAATAATTTCAAATAATTGTTATGCATGACAAGAACCAAAAGTGGCAAAAGTTTTAAAGAGAAAAATATCCAAATGAGGACTGTGAATGCTTGAAAGTTTTAAAAATAATTTTATAATTTTTAAATTTCTTAAAAATGAATAATATTATAAAAAATTGTACTTCAATGATATTAATAATATAATATGAATAATATATCTTTATAAAGTGTTTTTCAACAAGGACGCTACAAAAGTAGAGCGACAGGGACAGCAAACGATGCCATATTTCTTTCGGCTCTTTTGACATTTCTCTTCAGTAAGGTTTGCCATTTCTTGATGGAAAGATATACGAATTCGAATTTCGGTGGTAAATTTTAATAATTTCGACTCGTTGTTGGCTCGTATATTTGAAATGAAATGCAAACCTTACTGAAAAGAAATGTCAAAAGAGCGGCAAGAAATATGGCGTCGTTTGCTGTCCCTGTCGCTCTACTTTTGTAGCGCTCTTATTGAAAAACCCTTTATATATGAATAATATTGAAATGAAAAATATGTAAAATATTTAAAATTCAAAAAATGAAATATCGTATTTTTTTAGCAAATATATAAAAATTTTATTTAAATAAATGTAAAAGATTAAAATTTAAATGTATAGTAAATTCATTTTTTAATTTTACGATACATTAACGATTTATCGTAAATTTAGCGATTTATCGTAAATTTTAAAATTTTTGTAAATTTTTAAAAGTCTTTGCAGCTTTAATTTTTAAAATGTTATAGTATATTCTAAATATCTGTTGTAAACTTTAAAAATTTATCATAAATGTTCGTAAATTTAATATATGATCGTATATTTGAAAAAAAGTTATAGTAAATCTTAAAAATTTATCGTACATTTTAAAAATGTCGTAAACATTAAAAACAATCGAAAATTTGAAAATGTTTTTAAAAAATTTTAAAAATTATCGCACATTTATAAAAAATTATCGTAAATCTTATAAATTATTCGTACATCATCATTTTTAAAAATATATCGGTAATTTTAAAAATTTATCGTTAATTTTAAAAATTTATCGTACATTTAAAAAAATTGTCGCAAATTTTATATATTATCATAAGTTTGAAAAACATTATCGTAAATCTTAAAATCAAATCGGAAATTTTAAAGACGTATCGTAAATATTTAAAATGTGTCGCAAACTTTAAAAATTTATCCTAAAATTGATAAAATATCGTAGATTTGAAAATGTATCGTAAACATTTTATCGTTAGTTATATACAAATATCATATATTTAAAAAAAATCGTAAATTTTAATAATGTATCGTAAAATTTAACAATTTGCCGTACATTTAAAAAAAAATTGACAATTTAAATATTTTGTAGCAAATTTTAAAAAGTTATCAAACATTTGAAAAACATTAATGTAAATAGTAGCAAAAACTAATGCAAAAAATTATCGTAAATATTGAACTCAAATCGTAAATTTTAAAGATGTATCGTAAATTTTAAAAATGTATCACAAATTTTTAAAATGTATCGCAAACTTTAAAAATTTATCATAAAATTGATAAAATATCGTAGATTTAAAAATGTATCGTAAAAAATTAAGTTATATACAAATATCGTAAATTTGAAAATATCGTAAATTTGAAAATATCGTAAATTTAAAATATCGTAAATTTAAAATATCGTAAATTTAAAAATATCGTAAATTAAAAACATCGTAATTTTGAAATTATCGTAAATTTAAAACATCGCAAATTTAAAATATCGTAAATTTAAAAATATCTTAAATCTTAAAAAATGTTCGTAAATTTAAAAATTCATAGTAAAAATTTAAAAAGGTTAGTAGATTATACAAAAAAAACGTAAGTTTGAAAAAAATACCGTAAATTAAAAAAAAATATATCGTAAATTTTATAAGATTTTTCATTATTCCAACTAAAAAAAAAACTATAATTATTAATTGCAAAATATTTAACATATATCATTTTCGTTATATAAAAAATGAACGATATTTTAAAAATTAAAATTTAAAAATAAAGGTTAAAGGTAAAAGTCATAATATTTTTAAAATAAAAAATATTATATACAAATGAATTAAAATTTTTGATATTACATAATTTAATTTATTTTCAAAATTTTAATATTAAATTAATTTTAAAAACTAAAAAATAAAACTACTTGCAAATTTTAAAAATTGAAAATTTTTTACAGGTTTCAATATTATATATATATAATTTTTTTATGGTTTATTTTTTATTTTCTAGAAGTGATGAAATTATAATATTAATGATTTGTAATTTCAACGATATTTTTGTCTTTTCTAATGTGTATTTAGCAGTTTACCACTAACTTTTCGATATTACAAAAACACATAAAAATTGTATATAAATTGTACCAAATCTCTTTTGCAAAATTATTCTTCTATAGATTTATGTCTTTGCAAAAATGTTCCGGCTCACATTATCTTTGCCATAAACACATCCTTGCCATAACTACGTTTTATTTATTTACAATAATCCTTTAGTACACATAACTACTACCATTTTAACTGCAATTGAAATGCGTTCGTAATAAAAATAAACGCAAAAAAAATAATATTATGTTTGGCCCAGTTTTATCTGTGCAGTTTTGCTTAGACATCAAAACAGCACTGTTCAACACATCACATAATAAAATAGAAAAATCATTAAGAAAACATAAAAAGGACATTCGCTCGTTATCTATAGAGCCGCCTAAAGCCTGCAGCAAATAGCGACACAAGTCACATATACCACAGATAGTTGTTCATAAAATCAAAACATAGAAAAATTTTATTTATTTTTTCGTTGAGTAAAAGAAATCTCAAGGCGAAAGAGCAAAGCTGCTCTTTTTTTATTTTTATATTTTTTTTTTGCAAATTGCGAGCAAAGCCTTAAAATGATGATTATAGTTGTTATCGTCAATTCGTTGGGTTGTCATTTTCATTGCAAGTAATTAAAATTAACGAAGCATCATTTTCTTTATGTGTGCTGCAAAAGCACATTTATTTTGCTATGGTGGTTTTTGATTTTATTTCAAAAGATTTTTGTATATTTATGAAATTTCTTTAATGTTTTTAATCACTTTACATATTATTTATTTCAATTATAAATGTATTATGTTTTTTTACTTATATTCATTCTATGAAATTTGAAACATAAAAAATTATTTTTATTTTAAAATAAACAATATTTAAAAATTAATAATGTTTGAAATTTTACGATAATCCAAAATATACGATATTAGAAAAATGCACGGATTTTAATATTTTTTTTTAAATTACAAATTTTTGAAAATAATGTAATTTCAAAATATACAATACTTGAAAATATACGATATTTGAAAATATACGATATTTGAAAATATACGATATTTGAAAATATACGATATTTGAAAATATACGATATTTGAAAATATACGATTATTGAAGATTTAAAATATTTAAAAAATTATAAATACTTGAAAATTTACGATATTAAAAATTTAAGGTAAATGAAAATTTATGATTATTGAAAATTAACGATGTTTTAAAATTTAAGATGTTTGAAAAATAACAAATATACGAAATTTTATGGTAATTTAAAATATTAAAATTTAATGATATTTGAAAATTTACGTTACTTTAAAATTTCGGATACATTGAATATTGAAAAATTAACGATATTTGAAAGTTTACGATAGTTGAACATTCTTGTTACTTGAAAATTATAGATATTTGAAATTTAATCATATTTGGATATTCTCAAAACGTCATATAAAAATATACGATATTTGAAAAATCCACGGGTTTCAATATTAAAAAAAAAATTACAAATATATGAAAATTAAAGTTATTTTAAAATTTACTGAAAATATACGATATTTGAAAATTTACGGTATATGAAAAATACAATATTTGAAAATTTATGATACTTTAAATTTTTGCATACATTAAAAAGAACAGTATTTGGATATTAAAGATAATTAAAAATTTACGGTATTTTCAGTAAGCAACATTTGAAAATTAAAATCTTTGAAAAATTATGGAGTTTTAAAATAAGCTAAATTTGAAAATTTATAATATTTGAAAATTAACAGTATTGGAATTTTAAGACAATTGAAAATTTACGGTATTTCTAAAGTCACCATTTATGCAAATTTAAGACTTTTGAGATTTTTTGATATATGAGAATTAATCATATTTGAAAACTTACGCTAATAAAAAATATACGATATTTAAAAATCTATGATTTTTTGAAAATTTAAAGATATTCAAAAATTACAATAGTTTGTTAATTTAAATTATTTGTAAATTTACGATACTTAAAAATTTAAAAATAATTTAAAATTATGTTACATTAAAATATCGTAAATATTAAATATTAAAATATTGTAAATATTGAAAACATTAAAATATTGTATAAAAGAATTATCGTATGTTTTATTAATCTACAATAAAAAAAAATATCGTAAGAATTATTTACGCCAAAAAAATTATATCGTAAATAATGCCTTTTAAATATTTCAAATTAAAACTACTAGTTTTCAATAAAATGTTAAAATGATTAAAAATTTTACGATATTTAAATATATAAAAAATTTTAAAAATTAATATATTTTAATATATTGTTATACGATATTTTTGTTTTCGAAAATTTAAAATTTTTCAAAAATTCAAAAATCTTAAGATTTAAGTTATTTAAAAAATTTCGTAAATTGCAAATTTAAGATAAATGAAAATTTGCGATATTTTTGAAATTTAAAATTATTCGTAAATGTATGATACATTAAAATATCGTAAATAATATATCGTAAATATAATTAATATTAATGTATGCTACATAAAAATATCATAAATAATATAACATAAATATTAAAATATCGTAAATATTAAAATTATGCAATTATTCACGTTTTTAAACTAAATATTGTAAATAATTGAATAAGGTAAAAATAAAAATGTTGTTAATATTCAAAATTTCGAATTTAAATATTTAAATCTTAAATAACAAAATATTGATAACGATAAAAAATCGTAAATAATAAAATATCGTAAATAATAAAATATCGTAAATTATAAAATATCGTAAAATATGCAATATCGTTAATAATATATATAATAATACATTTTTAAATAACGTAAATAATAAAATATCGTTTAAAATAAAAACTCGAATTCGTAAATATTTAAATATCATATATAATAAAACATAGAATAAAAATAAAATATCGTAAATAAAAAAATCAAAAAATAACCCTATTTTTATATAATTTATGTTGCCGATCGTAAGTATCGGCAACATATAAAAAGTCTAATATATTTTAAAAACTTCATTTAGCAACTAGTAGTTTTAATTAAAATAGCGTCATATTAAAACATAACTTGTTTGTTCATAAAAATATTCATAAACAAATAAATATATATAGTGCCTAATCAATTTACAAAAATGTTTAAAAATATTGTAATAAATAATTTAATATCGTTTATTTTAAATTTTTAAATATTTACTAATTTCAATTATAAAATTAGTTCCAAATTCAAATTGAACTTTAGCATTTATTTGTCACAAAACCATTTCACATTAAACATTGTTAAGAATTAATATCAACATTAAGCCACAGGACAACTTGGTATTTCCGCTTCCGCGCGTTAAATTCTTCAACAAATAACTGAGCTGATGGGGGGTTGTGGCAGGTGCCTCAATGGATTGAGATGAAGGTACTGGAAAGTACGAAGCGACCAAAGAATATTAAGAAAATTCGTTGGTGAAATGAGAAAAAGCTTTCCGTAGTTGAGGGTGGTAGGAGTTGGGTTGACACAAATTGACGCATAATACAACGTAATGCGCAGCATCCCCATTTAATGGTGCTGCTGCTGCTGTTGCCGTTGCTGCGTTCATGTGAAATTAATGACCAGGACGTGCAGCATAAACTTTTGGCGCATTTGCAGCGCACAAATACAATGACAAAACCACACACACAGCAGCAGCAGAAGCAGATTTAGAACCGCAGCGTAAAACAAAAGTTCACACAGTTGTTTAACAGTGGTACAAACAAAACACATACTACATAGAAAATGGTGCTGCGTCTGTTGTATTAGTGCACAGCGCTTGAGTGGTTTTTGGGGCCACATCAGTGCCAGCAATAGCAGCGATACACTGAGACAAAATTTATATAAAAATAAATTTATAATTTTAATATTTTATGAATTTTATAATTTTTTGAATTTCATGATTTAAAAAAAAACAATGAAACTATGAGAATTAAATACAGAGCAATATTAAATACTTTTTTAAATTTTAAATTTTAAATATATCTATGTTTTCCTCTCTGTAGAGCAGCAACTTCCTGTGACAAAATAGTGCTGCATTGTATCTCAGCGCCATTTCGTAAATACCTTGCACATGACAGTTTGCGTGTGACCCCAGTGTAGAGGAAGCAATGCATACGCAGAAATAGTTGGATGCAAAATATTGGGTGGTAATGCAGTTGCCTAGGAGGCTACTGCTTTTTTTGTGCGGGTGATGCTGGTACTTTTGTGCCAAACTGCATTGTTTCAAATGATGAAGTACGCGTTAAATACAATTTATGACTCTGTTGCAGTGGTAGTTTTTCCGATGGTCATTACGATTTTTTCCAGTTGTTTTAGCTGCGGGTATTGTCAACTCTTTTGTTGATGTAACTGTTATTCCTAACTTGTTGTGTCTGTCGAATTCTTTGAGTAATTTCAAATATATATTTTAGGAATTAAAATTTATATAAATTCATAGATTTATAAATTCATAATTTGTAAAGTGTTATTTATAATTCATTAATTCCTACATTTATAAATTTGTAAATTTATTATTACAATTTCATAAATTTATAAATTCACGAATTAATAAATTCATAAATTCCTAAATTCATAAATTCATAAATTCATAAATTCATAAATTCATAAATTCATAAATTCATAAATTCATAAATTCATAAATACATAAATACATAAATACATAAATACATAAATACATAAATACATAAATACATAAATACATAAATACATAAATACATAAATACATAAATACATAAATACATAAATACATAAATACATAAATACATAAATACATAAATACATAAATACATAAATACATAAATACATAAATACATAAATACATAAATACATAAATACATAAATACATAAATACATAAATACATAAATACATAAATACATAAATACATAAATACATAAATACATAAATACATAAATACATAAATACATAAATACATAAATACATAAATACATAAATACATAAATACATAAATACATAAATACATAAATACATAAATACATAAATACATAAATACATAAATACATAAATACATAAATACATAAATACATAAATACATAAATACATAAATACATAAATACATAAATACATAAATACATAAATACATAAATACATAAATACATAAATACATAAATACATAAATACATAAATACATAAATACATAAATACATAAATACATAAATACATAAATACATAAATACATAAATACATAAATACATAAATACATAAATACATAAATACATAAATACATAAATACATAAATACATAAATACATAAATACATAAATACATAAATACATAAATACATAAATACATAAATACATAAATACATAAATACATAAATACATAAATTCATAAATTTATAAATTTATCAATTCATAAATTCATAAATTTATAAATTCATAAAATCATAAATCCATAAAACCATAAATTCATAAATACAGAAATTCACAAACTCATTAATTAATAAATTCATAAATTCATAAATTCATAAATTTATAAATTCATAAATACATAAATTCCTATATACATAAATTCATGAACTCATAAATTCATAAATTCATTAATAAATTGATAAATTCGTAAATTCATAAATTCATAAATTTATAAATTCATTAAAGCATAAATTCATAAAATCATAATCAAAAATTGATAAATTCGTAAATTCGTAAATTCATAAATTCATAAATTCATAAATTCATAAATTCATAAATTCATAAATTCATAAATTCATAAATTCATAAATTCATATATACATAAATACATAAATACATAAATACATAAATACATAAATACATAAATACATAAATACATAAATACATAAATACATAAATACATAAATACATAAATACATAAATACATAAATACATAAATACATAAATTCATAAATTTATAAATTTATCAATTCATAAATTCATAAATTTATAAATTCATAAAATCATAAATCCATAAAACCATAAATTCATAAATACAGAAATTCACAAACTCATTAATTAATAAATTCATAAATTCATAAATTCATAAATTCATAAATTTATAAATTCATAAATACATAAATTCCTATAAACATAAATTCATGAACTCATAAATTCATAAATTCATTAATAAATTGATAAATTCGTAAATTCATAAATTCATAAATTTATAAATTCATTAAAGCATAAATTCATAAAATCATAATCAAAAATTGATAAATTCGTAAATTCATAAATTCATAAATTCATAAATTCATAAATTCATAAATTCATAAATTAATAAATTCATAAATTCATAAATTCATTAATTAATAAATTCATAAATTCATAAATTCATAAATTCATAAATTCATAAATTCATAAATTCATAAATCCATAAATTCATAAATTCATAAATTCGCAAATTCATAAATTCATGATATCATAAATTAACAAATTCATAAATTTATATATTTATAAATTTATAAATTTATAAATTTATAAATTCATAAATTCATAAATTCATAAATTCATTAATAAATTAATAAATTCATAAATTCATTAATAAATTGATAAATTCATATAATCATTATTCATAATTTATAAATTCATTAAATCATAAATTCGTAAACTTATAAATTCATAAAATCATTAATTCATAAATTCGTAAATTTACCTATCAGATCAATAAGTTTTGATTTTTCTTTTTGAACATTCAAAAAATGCATAAGATAATTATAAAATTTATTATAGGGTGTTGTTGCCTTCAGCTCTCAAGGTGATCGTATCGCGCTTACACAAATTGAACAGATGATCAATGGAAAATATGAAAAGCTCGGTTATTACGATACGCAGTTGGACAATCTGACGTGGTTGAATATGGAGCGATGGATTGGCAGCAAGGTAAGATTTATTTTTGTATTATAATGATTTAATTTTTAATCCTATAAATATATTACTTATTTATTTGTTTATTTAATATTACATTTTTTTGAATGATTTATTTTTGTACATATTAAAACAACCAATATTTCTTACATTTACCAGAATTATTTTTAAATGTGCAATATTTTAAACAGGTCATAATAAACACATAATTTAGTATTTTGTATGATATGTGAAAAATGAAAAATAACTATATTCAAAATACTGTCGTAATAACTACAACCTAAATAGATTTAAAATGGTATCTACATTATTTCTTTAAATAATTCTTGAAATTTAAATCTTATTAATTTGTACAAATACGTGAAATAAAAAAGTTTTACATTCAAAGAGATGTAATCAATTCCAATAGTTGGAAGAAATCAATCCGAATTTAGCAATAAAAAAGCACTTGACTGTTTAAGCACTTTATTCCATACGGCATATCCTGCTGAATCCTTGAAATGCGTGCCCAGTCACTGCATTTAGTTGCAAGTTTTCTACAGTTTCTACACCTTACATTCATTGTGTCATGTGCTGCGATTTATTTCTTTTACCCCATTTTTCTACTTCCACAATCTATTATAGTAGCTAATATCCTTGTTCAGTTAACGCTGAACTAACTCCCAAAGCTGCAACGAGTGAGCAATGTAAGCATTTAATTTAAAGCAAATATACTAGAATGCTAAGGTATTAAAAAAAGCCTCCTTTGGACAGCTCTTTTAGCAAATATATTACATATCACCACAGTTTAACATTTTGATGTATTTTCTGAGTTGGAATTCGTATGAATCGATAAATTCTAAATTTTTTTTAAATATAATTCATTTTTAATTACATAAATACATAAATACATAAATACATATATACATAAATACATAAATACATAAATACATAAATACATAAATACATAAATACATAAATACATAAATACATAAATACATAAATACATAAATACATAAATACATAAATACATAAATACATAAATACATAAATACATAAATACATAAATACATAAATACATAAATACATAAATACATAAATACATAAATACATAAATACATAAATACATAAATACATAAATACATAAATACATAAATACATAAATACATAAATACATAAATACATAAATACATAAATACATAAATACATAAATACATAAATACATAAATACATAAATACATAAATACATAAATACATAAATACATAAATACATAAATACATAAATACATAAATACATAAATACATAAATACATAAATACATAAATACATAAATACATAAATACATAAATACATAAATACATAAATACATAAATACATAAATACATAAATACATAAATACATAAATACATAAATACATAAATACATAAATACATAAATACATAAATACATAAATACATAAATACATAAATACATAAATACATAAATACATAAATACATAAATACATAAATACATAAATACATAAATACATGAATACATAAATACATGAATACATAAATACATAAATACATAAATACATAAATACATAAATACATAAATACATAAATACATAAATACATAAATACATAAATACATAAATACATAAATACATAAATACATAAATACATAAATACATAAATACATAAATACATAAATACATAAATACATAAATACATAAATACATAAATACATAAATACATAAATACATAAATACATAAATACATAAATACATAAATACATAAATACATAAATACATAAATACATAAATACATAAATACATAAATACATGAATACATAAATACATAAATACATAAATACATAAATACATAAATACATAAATACATAAATACATAAATACATAAATACATAAATACATAAATACATAAATACATAAATACATAAATACATAAATACATAAATACATAAATACATAAATACAAAAATACATAAATACATAAATACATAAATACATAAATACATAAATACATAAATACATAAATACATAAATACATAAATACATAAATACATAAATACATAAATACATAAATACATAAATACATAAATACATAAATACATAAATACATAAATACATAAATACATAAATACATAAATACATTAATTTCATAATTTTTTTTTTCTAAAATTCATAAAATTCTTAATATTCATAAAATTCACATAATGCATAAAGCTTATAAAATTAAGAAATATTATACATTTTTTGTTTGCTTTTTTGGCATTTTTAATATTTTGCCATGTTATACAAATCAAAGTCTATGTACGTGGTCACATTTAAATGTCCTTGGGTAAAAAAACGCATAAAAAAATATAAATTTATGGCTTTTCCAAAATCCCATTTTTTTACATAATATTTTTATTTTATTTTTTGTTTATTCTTTTATTCTCCATTTTTTTATTTTATTTTTTATATTTTCTGTTTCTCGTTTTTGTGTCCATTTGTCTTTTAAAGAAATGTTCACTCAACACTTTTGTTCCGTTGTAGGTGCCGCAGGATCGCACCATCGTGCGTCGTGTGTTGCGCACCGTATCCTTGCCGCTGTTCGTCTGCATGTGTACAATATCCAGCTGCGGCATCCTTGTGGCGCTGGCGCTCATCGTGTTCAACATTTGGAACAAACATAGAAGGTATGTATGAAAGTTAAAACAAAACATCAACGGTAAAGCGTACAAAAAGTGAAAAAAACAAAAAAAAAATCGAAATAAGAGCTTCTGAAACCAAAACGTTAAAAATTCAGTAAAAACAAAATTCATGCTAAATTGCACATGTTTGCCGCAGATGAACGAACAAAGAAAGCGCAGCATTGTTTTAGTGACAACCTTGAAAATGTGTTTTAAGCCAAAGCATTTTTCTTATGACGTGGTTTTTCCATAAACAGTTTCAAAAACAATACTTTTATTATAACTGAAATGCAATATTTTATAAATATTGTGGATTTTATGAGTTTCATTAGTTTCATTAATTTCATTATAAATCTAATGAATTTTATGAATTTTATAAATTTTATGAATATTATGAATTTTATGAATTTTATGAATTTTATGAATTTTGTGAATTTTATGAATTTTATGAATTTTATGAATTTTATGAATTTTATGAATTTTATGAATTTTATGAATTTTATGAATTTTATGAATTTTATGAATTTTATGAATTTTATGAATTTTATGAATTTTATGAATTTTATGAATTTTATGAATTTTATGAATTTTATGAATTTTATGAATTTTATGAATTTTATGAATTTTATGAATTTTATGAATTTTATGAATTTTATGAATTTTATGAATTTTATGAATTTTATGAATTTTATGAATTTTATGAATTTTATGAATTTTATGAATTTTATGAATTTTATGAATTTTATGAATTTTATGAATTTTATGAATTTTATGAATTTTATGAATTTTATGAATTTTATGAATTTTATGAATTTTATGAATTTTATGAATTTTATGAATTTTATGAATTTTATAAATTTTATGAATTTTATAAATTTTATGAATTTTATGAATTTTATGAATTTTATGAATTTTATGAATTTTATGAATTTTATGAATTTTATGAATTTTATGAATTTTATGAATTTTATGAATTTTATGAATTTTATGAATTTTATGAATTTTATGAATTTTATGAATTTTATGAATTTTATGAATTTTATGAATTTTATGAATTTTATGAATTTTATGAATTTTATGAATTTTATGAATTTTATGAATTTTATGAATTTTATGAATTTTATGAATTTTATGAATTTTATGAATTTTATGAATTTTATGAATTTTATGAATTTTATGAATTTTATGAATTTTATGAATTTTATGAATTTTATGAATTTTATGAATTTTATGAATTTTATGAATTTTATGAATTTTATGAATTTTATGAATTTTATGAATTTTATGAATTTTATGAATTTTATGAATTTTATGAATTTTATGAATTTTATGAATTTTATGAATTTTATGAATTTTATGAATTTTATGAATTTTATGAATTTTATGAATTTTATGAATTTTATGAATTTTATGAATTTTATGAATTTTATGAATTTTATGAATTTTATGAATTTTATGAATTTTATGAATTTTATGAATTTTATGAATTTTATGAATTTTATGAATTTTATGAATTTTATGAATTTTATGAATTTTATGAATTTTATGAATTTTATGAATTTTATGAATTTTATGAATTTTATGAATTTTATGAATTTTATGAATTTTATGAATTTTATGAATTTTATGAATTTTATGAATTTTATGAATTTTATGAATTTTATGAATTTTATGAATTTTATGAATTTTATGAATATTATGAATTTTATGAATTTTATAAATTTTATGAATTTTATGAATATTATGAATATTAAGAATTTTATGAATTTTATGAATTTTATGAATTTTATGAATTTTATGAATTTTATGTATTTTATGTATTTTATGAATTTTATGAATTTTATGAATTTTATGAATTTTATGAATTTTATGAATTTTATGAATTTTATGAATTTTATGAATTTTATGAATTTTATGAATTTTATGAATTTTATGAATTTTATGAATTTTATGAATTTTATGAATTTTATGAATTTTATGAATTTTATGAATTTTATGAATTTTATGAATTTTATGAATTTTATGAATTTTATGAATTTTATGAATTTTATGAATTTTATGAATTTTATGAATTTTATGAATTTTATGAATTTTATGAATTTTATGAATTTTATGAATTTTATGAATTTTATGAATTTTATGAATTTTATGAATTTTATGAATTTTATGAATTTTATGAATTTTATGAATTTTATGAATTTTATGAATTTTATGAATTTTATGAATTTTATGAATTTTATGAATTTTATGAATTTTATGAATTTTATGAATTTTATGAATTTTATGAATTTTATGAATTTTATGAATTTTATGAATTTTATGAATTTTATGAATTTTATGAATTTTATGAATTTTATGAATTTTATGAATTTTATGAATTTTATGAATTTTATGAATTTTATGAATTTTATGAATTTTATGAATTTTATGAATTTTATGAATTTTATGAATTTTATGAATTTTATGAATTTTATGAATTTTATGAATTTTATGAATTTTATGAATTTTATGAATTTTATGAATTTTATGAATTTTATGAATTTTATGAATTTTATGAATTTTATGAATTTTATGAATTTTATGAATTTTATGAATTTTATGAATTTTATGAATTTTATGAATTTTATGAATTTTATGAATTTTATGAATTTTATGAATTTTATGAATTTTATGAATTTTATGAATTTTATGAATTTTATGAATTTTATGAATTTTATGAATTTTATGAATTTTATGAATTTTATGAATTTTATGAATTTTATGAATTTTATGAATTTTATGAATTTTATGAATTTTATGAATTTTATGAATTTTATGAATATTATGAATTTTATGAATTTTATAAATTTTATGAATTTTATGAATATTATGAATATTAAGAATTTTATGAATTTTATGAATTTTATGAATTTTATGAATTTTATGAATTTTATGTATTTTATGTATTTTATGAATTTTATGAATTTTATGAATTTTATGAATTTTATGAATTTTATGAATTTTATGAATTTTATGAATTTTATGAATTTTATGAATTTTATGAATTTTATGAATTTTATGAATTTTATGAATTTTATGAATTTTATGAATTTTATGAATTTTATGAATTTTATGAATTTTATGAATTTTATGAATTTTATGAATTTTATGAATTTTATGAATTTTATGAATTTTATGAATTTTATGAATTTTATGAATTTTATGAATTTTATGAATTTTATGAATTTTATGAATTTTATGAATTTTATGAATTTTATGAATTTTATGAATTTTATGAATTTTATGAATTTTATGAATTTTATGAATTTTATGAATTTTATGAATTTTATGAATTTTATGAATTTTATGAATTTTATGAATTTTATGAATTTTATGAATTTTATGAATTTTATGAATTTTATGAATTTTATGAATTTTATGAATTTTATGAATTTTATGAATTTTATGAATTTTATGAATTTTATGAATTTTATGAATTTTATGAATTTTATGAATTTTATGAATTTTATGAATTTTATGAATTTTATGAATTTTATGAATTTTATGAATTTTATGAATTTTATGAATTTTATGAATTTTATGAATTTTATGAATTTTATGAATTTTATGAATTTTATGAATTTTATGAATTTTATGAATTTTATGAATTTTATGAATTTTATGAATTTTATGAATTTTATGAATTTTATGAATTTTATGAATTTTATGAATTTTATAGTTTTTTTTTTAATTTTTACTGCTGCTCAATAAATTTTCATTACCTTCATTTACAATTTTATGCATACATCATATGTTGTACTTTATAAAAGTATTTTGCAGTCGCAACAAAGTGAATTTTATGACTTTTGCTGCTGTTTTAGCTCGTTAACCAACATCGTTCTATTCTGATAAATTCACAAATGAAACAAAGAAGTGCGCAGTAAAAGCATTTGCTGCTCCTATCGCAGTGCAGTACTTTGTTGCAAAGGAAATTGTTGAACATTTTGTATAGAAGACGAAACAGTTGTTGCATCCTTCCTTCGTTTGGAAAGAAAGTAGTTTTTATTTTTATTTTTAGTTAATCCTATTATGCAGAAACGCAGATCGTGTAGCAACCTGCAGCAGCCAGCTTAACTTTTTCATCCAACTAATTTTGTTATAGTTGATGTTGGTTTAAGTTGCATGATTCTTTTATCATCCTTTGCACGCAATTGTTAAGCATTTTTTTTCTTGTAATATTTTTAAAATGTCTCTGAAACAGAGCTTTTATTTCTTACAGCGGTGCTGTTACTAGTGACTACTATTGCTCAAAGTAAAACATCCTTTGATGGCAAATATAAACATTCTTTGATTATGAAAAAATCATTCTATATTGGATAACGAATACATTTATTAAAAAATAAGTATTCTTTAAATTCATAAAAAGTTATTAAATTTTTAAAATTCATAACATTCAATAATTTCATGCAATGCATAAAATTCATCGAATTCATCAAATTTATCCAATTCACTAAATATACCAAATTCATTAAATGCATGGAATAATCCAATTAATCAAATATATTGAATACATTTCATCAATTTAATGAAATTCATCAAGTTTATGGAATTAACAAAATTCATAAAATTCTTAATATTCATAAAATTCATAAAATTTATAAAATTCATAAAATTCAGAAAATTCAGAAAATTCAGAAAATTCAGAAAATTCAGAAAATTCAGAAAATTCAGAAAATTCAGAAAATTCAGAAAATTCATAAAATTCATAAAATTTATAAAATTCATAAAATTCAGAAAATTCAGAAAATTCAGAAAATTCAGAAAATTCATAAAATTATGAATTCATGACTAAAATCGAATTGGGTAGTTGTATTTTTAATTCACTATCACAATAATTCACTTTTTAATTCTTTTAAATAATTATTATAAGTGTTATTTTTTTATTTGCAAAATAACTAAAATTTTAATTTAGAAATTTGTTGTTCTTTGTCCTGTATCTTATCTTTGTCGCTCACACTTCATTGCAAGCTATGCAAAATTTTATGCATTTGTCTGCGGACCCAACATGTTATCCTGGTTGTGGATGATACTAAATTCATTAAGTTGGCCATTGACGAAGCCCTGCCATTTCGATGTAATGAGCTAAATCTATTAAAAATATTAAGTGGACCGTTGCGGTGGCGGCAGTCACAGCGGAAGTTGAAGAGGATACGCACGATAACAGCGACCGACTAACAAAACCAAAAAAAAAATATGAAATGCAACAAAAAAATAAAAACAAAATTAAATACAAAACTTTTCTAATGAAGCCGGATAGCGGCACTGCAGCTGTTGACTAGTTTTAGTTTTTTTTTTCATTATTTCCTCAAAGTTATTAAACCAAGGACCGCGCTGTTATTGTTTAAATGTTTGTTGTTCTTCGGATATTGAAGTTTAGTTTTTTCTTTATCTGAATTTTAATTAAAAATCAATAAAAATATTTAAAGTAACGCAGAATAATTGTAGGAGCAACTGAATCCAAATTATTTGATTTTTTAATTCATAAAATTCATAAAATTCATAAAGTTCATAAAATTCATAAAATTCATAAAATTCATAAAATTCATAAAATTCATAAAATTCATAAAATTTATAAAATTCATAAAATTCATAAAATTCATAAAATTCATAAAATTCATAAAATTCATAAAATTCATAAAATTCATAAAATTCATAAAAATCATAAAATTCATGCAATTCATAAAATTCATAAAATTCATAAAATTCAAAAAATTCATAAAATTCAAAAAATTCATAAAATTCATAAAATTCATAAAATTCATAAAATTCATAAAATTCATAAAATTCATAAAATTCATAAAATTCATAAAATTCATAAAATTCATAAAATTCATAAAATTCATAAAATTCATAAAATTCATAAAATTCATAAAATTCATAAAATTCATAAAATTCATAAAATTTATAAAATTCATAAAATTCATAAAATTCATAAAATTCATAAAATTCATAAAATTCATAAAATTCATAAAATTCATAAAATTCATGCAATTCATAAAATTCATAAAATTCATAAAATTCAAACAATTCAAAAAATTCATAAAATTCATAAAATTCATAAAATTCATAAAATTCATAAAATTCATAAAATTCATAAAATTCATAAAATTCATAAAATTCATAAAATTCGTAAAATTCATAAAATTCATAAAATTCATAAAATTCATAAAATTCATAAAATTCATAAAATTCATAAAATTCATAAATTCATAAAATTCATTAAATTCATGAAATTCATTAAATTCATTAAATTCATTAAATTCATTAAATTCATTAAATTCATTAAATTCATTAAATTCATTAAATTCATTAAATTTATAAAATTCATAAAATTCATAAAATTCATAAAATTCATAAAATTCATAAAATTCATAAAAATCATAAAAACATAAAATCATAAAGTTTATAGAATTCAAAACTCATGGAAATTGTATTAACCGAATTTCGGAAGTTTTCACTTACTCATATTTTTTATGACAATTCAAATGTATGTCGTAAATTTATGCATAATTACATCATCAATCTTATGACAGTTAATAAACTTCCATACTCCCGAAAATGTTGTTTTGTTATTATTGACATTAAATGTTGGGTCGCCAGACCTCAGTGCGCGTCCTTTTGTCTAATCATTGAATAAGGTGCAAATGGCGAAAAACGGAAACACCGTAAACACATGGTTTAGAACCAAATAATAAGGTAGAGAACACAAAGACAACGTAGACAAATCAGCCGCCAGCAACACTAATCAAACCATACACCTTGCTGCAAAATGCAGCGGGGGGTGAAAGCGTTTTCTTTATACAAACAAAACTCACAAAAGGAAGCACTGAAGTAAGACACAGATGGAAAAAACTTTTGGTGGATGAGTGTGGCATGATGAAGAAGTGGGGTAAGATTGTGGTTGATAAAAAGCGGACGAAAATTTAGGTAATAATACAGGGATGAAAAATTGACTTGACTTGAGTCAAATTTGTTGGTTACTTTGTGTACCTAAGATGAAGATGAATAAAAGGGATATTTACTAAAAAAAATCAATTTTTAATAAAAAATCATATTTTAACTAAAAATTTAAAATTAATATTGTCATTAAACATTTAATGTTTCACTAAAAAAAATATTTTTTTAAAAAATACAAATTTTTACTAAACATTCAATATTTCACTAAAAATTTAACATTTTGTATTATAAATTAAATTTTGACTAAAAACCAAACTTTTGAACTAAAAAATGAATTTTTAACTTTTTTAAATTTAAATTTTTCACTAAAAATTCAATTTTTCAATAAAAAAAAATCAATTTTTAACTAAAAATCAATTTTTAACTAAAAATCCAATTTTTAACTAAAAATTCAATTTTTAACTAAATTTTTCACTAAAAATTCAATTTTTCACAAAAATTCAATTTTTCAATAAAAATTCAATTTTTCAATAAAAATTCAATTTTTCACTAAAATTCAATTTTTCAATAAAAAATTCAATTTTTCAATAAAAATTCAATTTTACACTAAAAATTCAATTTTTCACCAAAAATTCAATTGTATAATAAAAATTCTATTTTTCACCTAAAATTCATTTTTAACTAAAAATTCAATTTTTTACTACAAATTCAATTGTTCATTTTTTACTTCAAATTCAAATATTGTCCTAAAATTAAAATTTTTCTCTAAATTTATTTTATTTTTGGAACCTTTGATCAATAAATTGCAGCGCTTTCTATTAACGCTTTATCTGATAAAAGTTGAAAAGTTCTCTTCACTTGACTGCTTCACTCAAGGACTTCAGTAGCCTACAATTGACTTGACAATGAGCAACTTATCAACTCAATCAACACCACAAAAATAGCCCCCTATTCAACAAAAAAATGACCTACCCAACAATCGACCTACTGGAAACTTTAGCGTCAAAAAGTTATTTTAAGCAGCCACAATATTAGCCTTAATCTGTGCTAAAAGACAGCGCGATTTTTGTCTAAATAATAAGTTTTAATGAACAGACACAAAATAGAATAGAAGTAAGTATAATGGAGACAAGTTGAAAAATAATATGAAAAAAAAAAATCGGGATTTCTTTATCCAACAGAAAATAAAAAAGAAAGCAATAGAAAAACTGAAAGCAGTATGTATTATAAAAAAAAACATAAAAATAGTGTCGAATATATAGAAGAAAAGAAAAAGCCCAAGAAAATACAAAGAACCTTGAAAGTTTTAGAGAAATAAGCAGCTGTGGTATGAGTATTAACAACAATATGAACAAAAGCTAAAGAAAAAGCAATACCAAAGGATGCGCACTTCGCATCCTGCCCAAGATTTAACTAGAAATATGCGCCGCCATTTCGCTTTTTGCGCGCTCAAGTCTTTTGTGCCAAAATTACGCAGGAATTTGCGGTCGTTGTAAGGCTTTTATTATTTGCAAAATTCATTGGTTTGTTTTTTTCTATTAAATATTTTTTTTTATATTACTATTTAGTATTCACTTTACTTGTTTTACGCACGAAGAAATTTTGTAGATTTTGTGTGTGCGGCAACAAATATATTTTGCATATCACTGGATGACAATCAATTGAAGCGAAAAACAATTTGATTAAATTTGGGTAATTCAATTTTATAACAAATTCAATGTTTTGATATAGGTTGCAGATTTTTACTGTGTAACGTAAGAGTACCTCGCCGTCAAGTGATCCAATTTTCGTCATTTTTTAAGTTATGCTTCATGTTTTTTATTTTTGAGCATTTATTTGATTCAGTTTTTATTCTTTTCTTTTATGTTTAAAAGCAGCAGTCTTTTAAGTGTGAAGTACAACGCATTTTATTACCAGTTAATTTTGTATTTTTAAATTTTGTTTATCTTCTTTCATTTGAAACACCTAAGGCGTATGCCTGTCACGGACATTTATTTGCTGTCTGGCCTGATTTAATGTTTATGGGTTTTATTGTTTATTAAAAACAAGTAATACAATTAAAATAGTAATTATGAATTCCGAAAAAAATGGTTTATTTGATGCAAGTTTTGCAGATCTTTTATTCAAAGTATTATGCAGCTTATGATCGATATTAATTTTTAAAAAATAAAACAAAAAAAAAATTAACAAATATTAAAAATTTCCATATAGTTAATGTGTTCAATAGTTCGATTAAAATGTTAAAATCGTAAATGGAATTTGCTTAAAATTAAATTTAAGTAATATTAAAAAATAAGTAACATTTTTAGAAACATATAAATAATGCGTATACGTCATGTGATATTTATTTATATTTTTTAAAGTTAAAAAAACTATAACAATAGCTATATTTTCAAATATATTCTTAATTATAATATCCAATATTTTACTTTTTACACCACTTTAGAGTCATCCAATCATCACATCCTGTCTGCAATACAATCATGCTGTTCGGCGTTATTATTTGTCTGACTTCCGTCATATTGTTGGGCATCGATGGACGTTTTGTAAGTTCAGACGAATATCCAAAGGTACGTTTAAATGGTTTCCGTAAAATATTACCAAACACAAAATACAAAACACAAAATACGAAATACAAAATACAAAATACAAAATACAAAATACAAAATACAAAATACAAAATACAAAATACAAAATACAAAATCCAAAATACAAAATACAAAATGCAAAATCCAAAATACAAAATACAAAATACAAAATACAAAATACAAAATAAAAAATACAAAATACAAAATACAAAATACAAAATACAAAATACAAAATACAAAATACAAAATACAAAATACAAAATACAAAATACAAAATACAAAATACAAAATACAAAATACAAAATACAAAATACAAAATACAAAATACAAAATACAAAATACAAAATACAAAATACAAAACACAAAATACAAAATACAAAATACAAAATACAAAATACAAAATACAAAATACAAAATACAAAATACAAAATACAAAATACAAAATACAAAATACAAAATAAAAAATACAAAATACAAACTACACACTACAGAATACAAAATACAAAATACAAAATACAAAATACAAAATACATAATACAAAATACAAAATACAAAATACAAAATACAAAATACAAAATTCAAAATACAAAATACAAAATACAAAATACAAAATACAAAATACAAAATACAAAATACAAAATACAAAATACAAAATACAAAATACAAAATACAAAATACAAAATACAAAATACAAAATACAAAATACAAAATACAAAATACAAAATACAAAATACAAAATACAAAATACAAAATACAAAATACAAAATACAAAATACAAAATACAAAATACAAAATACAAAATACAAAATACAAAATACAAAATACAAAATACAAAATACAAAATACAAAATACAAAATACAAAATACAAAATACAAAATACAAAATACAAAATACAAAATACAAAATACAAAATACAAAATACAAAATACAAAATACAAAATACAAAATACAAAATACAAAATACAAAATACAAAATACAAAATACAAAATACAAAATACAAAATACAAAATACAAAATACAAAATACAAAATACAAAATACAAAATACAAAATACAAAATATAAAATATAAAATACAAAATACAAAATACAAAATACAAAATACAAAATACAAAATACAAAATACAAAATACAAAATACAAAATACAAAATACAAAATACAAAATACAAAATACAAAGTACAAAATACAAAATACAAAATACAAAATAAAAAATACAAAATACCAAAAATTAATATAAAGTTGTTAAACGACTACTTTTGGCAAATATATATACATTTGTCTAAAACAATATTGAATTAAACCAAATATAAAGTTCACTATTTCATTCTATTTTCAGGTCTGTCAAGCGCGCGCCTGGCTACTATCCACCGGTTTTACACTCGCATATGGCGCCATGTTTAGCAAAGTGTGGCGCGTACATCGTTTCACCACAAAAGCGAAAACAGATCCCAAGGTAAGATATGTAATATTTTTAATAAAATAAAAATGGAGCGCATATATAAAATAAAAAATAAAAAACAAGTAAAAATATTATAAATTTAGAATACAAACACTTTAAATGATAAAATAGAAATTGAACATTTTTCAAAATACCAAATATAAATTTCCAAATTTTTTATACAAAATTACAAAAATAGAAAATTTTAAATAAAAAATAATTAATATTGAATGAGAAACATAAAATAAGTAAAAAAAATAAATTAATAATTACAAAAGATCTGAATTAATAAATTGCAAAATATATCAAATGAAAAACACTAAGAAAAAATTAAATAAAAAATGGAAAAAATAAATTAAAATATCAAAAAAAACAAGAAGAAAATATAAAAAATTTAAAATATACAAACACAAAAAAAGACATTTAAAAACATAATGAATTCATTAAAATTACAAATTATTCCATCAATGTCAACGTCAGCAACAGCAATAAATGTCAACGAATGACAGCGGGTCGTACCCTCAGTGTAGCCGGTGCGTATGAGCAACATGAATTAAGCGCGCAACATGAATTTGCAATTAAAATTTAAAATAAAAAAAGAAGCAGACAGTCTTTCGGTTTTTACATTATTCAATGCGGCGTGTAATGCGAGACAAAATGTTATGACAACATACATTTTTTTCTCTTATGTTATATACATCAAACTGAAAAATAATACATGATAAAATATAAAATTCATATGTATTTCAATAAAATATAGAAAAAGACATTTAAATAAATGTATTTCAAACTAATAAAATAATTATAAATTTGAAATATTTTTTTTTATTTATTTTTATAAAATATTTTTTATATTTAAGAATTTAAAAAAACTGAAATTTATACAAATATTTTCATTTAATGTCCCCTTTATTTTGTATATGTCATGTTTGCCATGTTAATCACAAAGCTTATTTAACAGCACCATAAATAATTTATTATTGCCGCATGTGGCCTACCTTGAGGCGCATTGTCATGCATAATCATGCGAGCATTTGTTGCCATTGACATAATGTCAGATGACATCATTGACATATGCATCAATATCTATGTCTGGTGGTGTTATTTGTATTAATATATAATACGGTTTACGTTCTTTGTCTACTTAATAATAATATTTTTCATATTTTAATATTTTTTATCACTTGTCATGTTTTGTAATTTTACAAAATTTTTGTAGTTTTACAAAATATTTGCAACTTTACAAAATATTTGTAATTTTACAAAAAATTTGTAACTTTACAAAATATTTGTAATTTTACAAAAAAATTGTAATTTTACAAAATATTTGTAATTTTACAAAAAATTTGTTATTTTACAAAATATTTGTAATTTTACAAAATATTTGTAATTTTACGAAATATTTTTAATTTTACGAAATATTTTTAATTTTACGAAATATTTTTAATTTTACGAAATATTTTTAATTTTACGAAATATTTGTAATTTTATGATATATTTTTAGTTTTACAAAATGATTGTAATTTTACAAATTATTTGTATTTTTACGAAATATTTTAATTTCATTAAATTTTGGTAATTTTCCGAAATATTTTTAAATTTACGAAATATTTTTAATTTTACGAAATATTTTAATTCAACGAAATATTTTTAATTCAATTTGTAATTTTACGAAATATTTGTAATTTTACAAAATGATTGTAATTTTAAAAAATGATTGTAATTGTACAAAATATTTGTAATTTTACGAAATATTTTAATTTCTTCAAATATTTGTAATTTTCCTAAATATTTTTAATTTTACGAAATATTTTTAATTTTACGAAATATTTTTAATTCTATGAAATATTTGTAATTTTACGAAATATTTGTTATTTTACAAAATGATTATAATTTTACAAAATGATTGTAATTGTACAAAATATTTGTTATTGAATAAAATTTTTGTAATTGTATAAAATTTGTGTAATATTACGTAATATTTGTAATTTTACATAATATTTGTAATTTTACATACTATTTGTAAATTTACATAATATTTGTAATTGCAGAAATTTATTGTAATTCAACTAAATATTTGTAATTCTAAAAAATGTTTGTAATTTTGTAATCTAGAAAATATTTATAATGTTAGAAAATGTGTCTAAATCTTCAAAATATTTATATTTCTACAAAATATTTGAACTATTACAAAAGGTTTGAAATATTGCAAAATATTTGTAATTAATGCAAAAATTTATAAAAATGTTATGGCTTATATGAATCTTTTATCAATATTATAATATATAATTTAAAAAAAAAACTTCTTTGCGATTAACATTTATAATAAATAATCTAAAATTAAATATCGAAATTATTTACATAAGATGTCGGAGTTACTTTTAAAAGCTGTGTTGGATCGAAAAGATGTAAATTTTAAGATTTTGAGATGAGCCAACTATTTGTTTGATGCAAAGAAAACTTATGATTATAAATATAAAATGTAAATTCGAAAATTCAATTGCAAAATATTAAAAATAAAATACTTTATTTTTATTAAAATATTAAAAACTTTAAAATGTGACTTTCCTTTCCATAAACACTAAGTTTTTTAACTTCATGAAATTTTAAATTGAATGAGCAAATATAAAATGTCTTAAATTGAAATGTAATAAATAACAAAAACTCCATAATATATAAAATAGCAATAAAAATACAAATTAAAAATAAATACTCAAATTAAAAATAAATAAAATTATAACAACAACAAAAAAAAACCCAAACAAATACAATTAATTTCCCACAACAAAAAAAAAATAAAAAAACAATCAACGCCAATTAAACGCAAACGCACTCTGCGTTAAACACACATTAATTATTTACTTGTGATAAATTATGTTAAAAAGAGCAGTGACCAACAAACGCACTCGTAAAAATTGAAGTAGGTACTATGTTCAGCGCTTAATGCGATTCATTCAATGCTGATTAATTGACTGTCGATTGAGTCAAAGTATTAATGGGGTCAATGGTAATAAAGTGAAATAGTGAACTGTGATAAATTCGTTGTAAATATCAAAATAATATATGCAGGATACGTAAGTAGTTTCTATTGTTAATGCATACAAAATTGAAATGGTTGACAAAATTATAAATGAAAAAAATAATGAGAATGTGTCTTTATTTGGAAAATGTACAAATATTTTGCAGTAATACAAACATTTTGTAGACTTACAAATATTTTGTTAAATCCTAAATAAATTGTAATATTAGAAATATTTTGTAAAATTACAAATAATTTATAATACTACAAATTTTTTGTAGTATTACATATATTTTGTAATATTACAAATATTTTAAAGAATTACAAATATTATGTAGAATAACAAATATATCCCAAATTTCAAAATATTTTGTATGATTACATAAATTTTGTAAAATTACAAATATTTCGTAAGAATTCAAATATTTGGTAAAAACATAAATATTTCGTAAATTTACAAATATTTTGTAAATAACAATTATTTTGTAAAATTACAGATGTTTTGTAAAATTAAAGATATTTTGTAATATTAAAAATATTTTGTAAAATTACGAACATTTTGTATAATCTAAAATAACAAATATTTAGTAAAAATACATATATTTCGTATATTTAGAAACATTTTGTAAAATAAAAAATATTTATAAAAATTATATATAAAAATACATATATTTCGTATATATAGACACATTTTGTAAAATAAAAATTATTTTGTAGAATTACAGATATTTTGTAAAATTTATGATATTTTGTAATATTACAAATATTTTGTAATATTACAAATATTTCGTAAAATTACAAATATTTTGCAAAATTTTAATATTTTGTAGAGTTAGAAATAATGTGTATTTACAACAAATTAACAAATATTCTGTAGAATTCAAAATGTTATGTAAAATTTCAAATATTTTGCAAAATTACGTAGATTTCCTAGATATTCAAATATTTTGTAAAAATATAAATATTTTGAAAATTACGAAAATTTATATTATTATTAAATATTACAAAAATTTTGTAAAATTACAAAGGTTTGGTATAATTACAAATATTTTGTAAAATTTCAACTATTTTGTAGAATAACAAATCATTTGTAATATTACAAATATTTCGAAGAATTAAAAATATTTTTCTAAGAATATTTCACTATATCGTTTTATTACAGAACTTTTGTAAAATTACAGACATATTGTAAAATTACGAATATTTCACAGTATCACAGATATTTTCTCGAATTACAAATATTTTATAAAATTACAAATATTTTGTAGAATAACAAATATTTTGTAGAATTACAATTTTGTTCTTAAAATATGTTGTTTAATGAAAAATATTTTGTAAAATTACAAAATTTCTTTGTATTAAATGTCTCTTAATCCACTAGAAAATTTTTATTTATTTCATACTATTATCGATTTTAGTGTTTAATATTTTATTTGATTCAAAATCGATTGCTGTACCACGATAAAATATAACTAAAAATACGATGAAAAGAAAATATTTATTAAACTGATATTTAACCACACAAAGAGCAACGGATTGTGAGTTTTATAAATGCTTTAAATATAATTGAAAAGCGTTTTTTCTGTTTTGAAAATTTGTATAAAATACTGTTCAAAAGTTTCTCAACTTATATAATGCTATATAATGCAGCATAAGTGCATTATGAAAACTAATGTACAGTTTAAAATTATAAATGTAAAAATCATAATTTATAAAAAAAGAAACACCACCTTGTCACTAACGTAAATTATAAAATTTTATAGTAATCATGAAATTTTTAACAAGCCACTTTTCGCTTTTTTTATGTCATTAAAATAAACATAAAACTGTTGTAAATTTATTTAAGCTGCTTTATGTGGCTGTCTTTTTACACAGCACATCCATAAAGTGCGAAACGTTGAAAAGTGTAAAATTGTTAAATGCAATAATTAATTAATAAAGTGCAGACCAGCGCAGAGCAGCAACCAATTTAAACAGAAACAAAATAATTACATAAAATCATCAACACTCGCTTGAAACTTGTTGTGGTCAAGTGTATTTTTTAAATATATTTTTTATTTTATTTTATTTTTTACAAGGATGCCACAAACAGCGCAATGGTCAAAAAGTTGCATTTTAAATACAACTTTATTTGGCAAGTGGTTTTGTTAAAAACATTTTTTATGATATTTTAATGGTTTTATAAAAAAAATGTTTGACTTGAAAATTTAAAAAAAACGCATTGACAACAGCTTAAATAAATAGTATTAATTGACTATTTTAAAGAGCTAAACAAAGCGAATTTTATTCTTTTTTAAAACATTTATAATAAATGCTCGTGAAATAGTTTAATAATATTTTTAAAAAGCATTTACAATTATGTTAAATAATTAAAAGTTTTAATAGTTAATTAAAATTATAAATCTAAAATTGTTTTACACAATGATAATTCATGTAAATCCTAGTGAAACACATAACGTATGAGTGATATAAATAAGAAATATTAAATTAAATTGTTCACTAAAAATTCAATTTTTCACTAAAAATTAAATTGAATTTCAATTTTTCACTAAAAATTAAATTTTTCACTAAAAATTAAATTTTTCACTAAAAATTCTATTTTTCACTAAAAATTCAATTTTTCACTAAAAATTCAATTTTTCACTAAAAATTCAATTTTTCACTAAAAATTCAATTTTTCACTAAAAATTCAATTTTTCACTAAAAATTCAATTTTTCACTAAAAATTCAATTTTTCACTAAAAATTCAATTTTTCACTAAAAATTCAATTTTTCACTAAAAATTCAATTTTTCACTAAAAATTCAATTTTTCACTAAAAATTCAATTTTTCACTAAAAATTCAATTTTTCACTAAAAATTCAATTTTTCACTAAAAATTCAATTTTTCACTAAAAATTCAATTTTTCACTAAAAATTCAATTTTTCACTAAAAATTCAATTTTTCACTAAAAATTCAATTTTTCACTAAAAATTCAATTTTTCACTAAAAATTCAATTTTTCACTAAAAATTCAATTTTTCACTAAAAATTCAATTTTTCACTAAAAATTCAATTTTTCACTAAAAATTCAATTGAATTTCAATTTTTCACTAAAAATTCAATTGAATTTCAATTTTTCACTAAAAATTCAATGTTTCACTAAAAAATTCAATTTTTCACTAAAAATTCTATTTATCACTAAAAATTCAATTTTTCACTAAAAATTCAATTTTTCACTAAAAATTCAATTTTTCACTAAAAATTCAATTTTTCACTAAAAATTCAATTTTTCACTAAAAATTCAATTTTTCACTAAAAATTCAATTTTTCACTAAAAATTCAATTTTTCACTAAAAATTCAATTTTTCCCTAAAAATTCAATTGAATTTCAATTTTTCACTAAAAATTCAATGTTTCACTAAAAAATTCAATTTTTCACTAAAAATTCTATTTTTCACTAAAAATTAATTTTTTCACTAAAAATTAATTTTTTCACTAAAAATTCATTTTTTCACTATAAATTCAATTTTTCACTAAAAATTCAATTTTGAACTAAAAATTCAGTTTTTCACTAAAAATTCAATTTTTAACTAAAAATTAAATTTTTCACTAAAAATTCATTTTTTCACTAAAAATTCAATTTTTCAATAATTATTCAATTTTTCACAAAATGTCACTAAAACTTCAATTTTTCACTAAATTTCAATTGAAATTCAAATTTTCAGAAATAATTAAAATTTTCACTATAAATTCACTTTTTCACTAAAAATTTAATTTGTTCACTAAAAATTCAATTTGTTCACTAAAAATTCAATTTGTTCACTAAAAATACAACTTTTCACTAAAAATTCAATGTTTCACTTAAAATTCAATGTCTCACTAAAAATTCAATTTTCACTAAAAATTCAATTTTCACTAAAAATTCAATTTTCACTAAAAATTAAGATTTTGAATAAACATTCAAATTATCACTAAAAATTCAAATTTTCACTGAAAAAAATTCAAATTTTCACTAAAATTTCAAATTTTCAGTAAAAATTCAATTTTTAACTAAAAACTCAAATTTTGACTATAAATTCAAATTATCACTAAAAATTCAAATTTTCACTAAAAAAAAAATCAAATTTTCACTAAAAATTCAATTTTTCACTAAAAATTCAATTTTTCACTAAAAACTCAAATTTTCATTGAAATTCAATTATCACTAAAAATTCAATTTTTACTAAAAAATTCAATTTTCACTAAAAATTTAACTTTCATTAAAAATTCAATTTTTCACTAAAAATTAAATTTTTCAATAAAAATTCAATTTTCCACTACAAATTAAATTCCTCACTAAAAATTCAAATTTTCACTAAAAATTGAATTTTTCACTAAAAATTTAATTTTTTACTAAGATATGAATTTTTCGCTAAAAATAAATAATTTTTCACTATAAATATAATTTTTCAATAAAAATTCTACTTTTCAAAACAAATTCAATTTTTCATTTTTTCGAAAAAAAAATTTTTTTTTTCAAAAAATTCAAGTTTTCAAAAAACAATCAATTTTTCATAAAAAAAAAAAAAAAATCCCAATAATAATCCAAAATTAACATTGCTTTTTTATTTTAACCATTAATCTATTTATCTTTTGTTCACTTACAGAAAAAAGTCGAACCATGGAAACTCTACACCATGGTCTCCGGCCTGCTCTCCGTAGATTTAGTTATACTCATCGCATGGCAAATCTTCGATCCACTGCAGCGCATTCTCGAAACCTTTCCACTCGAAGATCCCGTCTCAACGACTGATGACATCAAAATTCGTCCGGAGCTGGAGCATTGCGAGAGCGAACGCAACTCTATGTGGTTGGGTGAGTATTTGGATTTGTTTCATTTTAATTATCAAAAGAAGTCTAAAATATTTGAAAGTTTTAAATTATTAAATTTGAATTCTCTCGCCCCCAGGTCTCGTCTATGGCTTCAAGGGGCTCATTCTCGTCTTTGGTCTCTTTTTGGCCTACGAGACACGCTCGATCAAGGTGAAGCAAATCAACGACTCCCGCTATGTCGGCATGAGCATCTATAATGTGGTGGTGTTGTGTTTGATTACAGCACCCGTGGGCATGGTTATTGCCTCGCAGCAGGATGCGTCTTTTGCCTTCGTGGCGCTTGCTGTCATATTTTGCTGTTTTCTAAGCATGCTGCTCATATTTGTGCCAAAGGTGAGTTTTTTTTTGAAATCTGTTGATTTTCATTTTTAAAGCAAAAGTTTAAAACTAATAAAGCGATTTTAATGAATTATATTTTTTGTCATTTTTAATTTTTGTTCTGTGATATTTCTTCTTTTTTTTATTTTTTTTTAATTCATCTTTTTTTTTCTTTTATATTATTTCTTTTTAATTTATTTTCTTTTATTATACCCCACACTACGTGTGGAAGGGGCGTTTGTTACACCGATCAGCAATAACTGCTGAGTCGATATAGCGATGTTTAGGTCTGTCTATTTTTTGAAATCACGATTATAGAAAAGCTAAAAAAGCTAGATCAATGAAATTCATAACTAAGATTTGTTTTACATATATATTGTTTGGTATGGAAAATTAAAATGATCGGTTTAATATAACTTGTGAATCGACCAATTATGTTCATCTACCTCGTAAAAAACTAACATCTACAGATGTAAAATAAAAATAATAAAATAAGCTGAAAAAAAAAAATAGTAAAGAAAGAAAATAAAAAAATAATATTAAAGAAATAGAAGCAAAAGAAAGCCAATATAATTTTTATATCGGCTTGAGTTAATTTTATTTTATTTTCTTTTATATTCTTTCATTTGCTTCTATATCTTTAATATTTTTTTTTATTTTCCTTCTTTACTTTTTTTTCAGCTTATTTTATTATTTTCCACAATTTTCATTTTTTATTTTATTTTTATTCTTTCTTTTAAATTATTTAATTTTCTTTAAGTATGTTTCATTTTATTTTATTTTCTTTTATTTTATATTCGTTTATTTTCGTTCATTTTGTTCAATTTTCTTTTATTTTGTTTTGTTTGTTTTCTTTCATTTTATTTTTTTTATTTTCATTTAATTTTTTTTCTATAAATTTGTTCTATTTACTTTTATAATATATTTTCCTTCTTTTAAGTTATTTTATTTTCTTTTATTTTTTAAAATTTTATTTAATTATTTTATTTAATTTTTTATTAATTTTGTTTTCCATAATTTTTCATTTTTTCTTTTTTTTAATTATTTTCTTTTAAATTATTTTATTTTCTTTAAATATGTTTCTTTAAATATGTTTTTATATTTTTTTTACATATTTTTTTTATTTTCTTTTTTTCTTTCATTTTTTTATTTCTTTTGTTTTCTTTCATTTTATTTTGTTTTATTTTCATTGTTTAACATTTGTTTCTTTAAATTTGTTTTATTTTATTTTTTTATATTTTTTTATTCACTTTCTTTTATTCTATTTTGCTTTGCTTTGCTTTCTTGCTTTCTTTAATTTTATTTAATTACCATTTATTTTCATTTACTTTTATATTATGTTTCTTTAATTGCTTTTATATTATATTTTTTCTTTTATTTTAATTTTTTTTTTTTTCACTTTCTTGTCTTAATTTTTTTTTTTTGGTTTTTTATATTTATTTAGTTTTTTATTTTTGATTATTTTTCTTTACCTTTTATTTTCATGTGTATTTCTTAAATTTATTTTTTTAATTTTAATATATATTATTTTATATTCTTTTAATTTTTTTATTTTCAAATATTCCCTTTAATTATTTTTTTTTTATTTTTTCTTTTGTTTTGTTTTATTTCATTTGGTTTTTATTTTTTTCCTTTATTATATTCTTTTATTTTCATTTATTTTTCTTCACTTTCTCTTAATTTCATTTCTATTATTTTATTTTATGATCTTTTATTTGAATATATATTGTTTTTTGATTTTCCGTCAATTTTTTATTGTTTTCAGTAATTTTTCTTTTAATTTATTTTTTATTTTCTTTATTTTTTTTATTTTCAAATATTCCACACCAAATCGACCAAAAAAAGTCAAATTTGAGATTTTACCTTTTCGATCTTAATGAACTTTTGGCAACTGATAAAGGGTATCGAGACATGCACTAAACAATTTTTTTTTATTTTTTCCGACCACTACTTGCAGAGATACAGTGGCTCAAAGTTGGAAAAAAAGTGCCAAAAATCACTTTTGTACTGTTGTTCATATTTAAATATCTCTTGAACTAGAAATGCTAGATACTCCGTTAATGACTCGTTTTAAAGCTAATAGAACAAGCTTTTAGAAAAATTAAGTTGTAATTTCCAAACGGTAACATGTGGCCCGTGGTCATTATCCTTGCACTTCAAAATTGATGTCCTTAAAAAGGACCCTTTTTAAAATTCTGAAATCTAAGAAGGTGAGTTCCAACCGCTGGTCGATTTGGTGTGGAATGGCCCATATATGTTTTTTATTAATTTTTAAATTATTTTCTTTTTTATTTTCTTTTAATTTTTATATTTTTATTATCAAATATTCGGGTTAATTTTCTTTTTTTTATTTGCTTTTATTTATTATATTCTTTTATTTTCACATAATATCTTTTATTTTATTTATTTTTTTCGATTATTTTATATCATTTTTTTTTATTTTCATATGTTTTCTATTATACTTTTTCCTTTTCATTGATGACGTGTCTACTTTATTTTCTTTTATTTTGTTTAGTTTATATTATATTATTTTGTTTAATTTTCTTTTATTATATTTAATTATTCATATTATTTCATTTGTTTTCTTTTATTTTTTATTTTGTTTTATTTTTCTTTACTTTATTTTATTTCCATTTATTTTATTATTTTTTCTTTTTAGTTTAGTTTAATTTATTCTATTTTACTTTATTTTCTTTTAATTTTTCTTTTGTTTTTTCTTTATTTTCATTTGTTTTCTTTTGTTTTTTATTTATTTTCATTTATTTTCTATTATTTTGATTTATTTTCTTTTGTTTTTATTTATTTTCATTTATTATCTTTTATTTTCATTTATTTTCTTTTGTTTTACATCATTTCATTTAAATTAATATTTCCTTTTTTTCAATAATTTCCACAGGTCATTGAAGTTATACGCCATCCGAAGGACAAGGCCGAATCCAAATACAATCCCGATTCGGGCATCTCGAAAGAGGACGAGGAACGTTATCAAAAATTGGTGACTGAGAACGAGGAACTGCAACGACTGATATCACAGGTGAGTGCAATGATAAAAAGTTGATTTAATATTTAAAAACATTTAAAACCAAATATTAGCTATAAAATTCGATTTTAAAACGCTGCAATATAAAAATAAAAATCAAATCTGATATCAATTTGACCCGACAGTTTTGCATATTTTATGCCCACCATTGACACGTTACACATACAATTAGGCATCAGTACTGCGCCAATTGCGTGTGTCACAACTGTATCTAACTTGAAATTCCAAACCACAATAGCTGCACATTTGCCGATTGCACTCAATTCACGATTGAAACGCAGTTTGACACGCACTCGCAACGATTCACATTAGAATCATTTTGCCTTATATACCTTATATACCACATGGAATTGTTTACTAATGACCGGCAGTGCGCATTGTTTTCAGGTGCATATGTCAAATGTACTTTTAGATCCCCCTCCCCCAAATAAACTTGACTCAAATGCCATTTTGCAATTAGTTGGGTTCATCATGTGTTTTATACACAATTGGTCGGTTGTTGAGAATGCTGGCAAAAATGTCAATCAATTTTTAAAAATGTTAATTAATTTTTAAAAATCTGTTTTCCATCCAATAAATGAAAATATTCAATTTATACTTCCAATTATATCTAGTTTGCAGTTTAGACTAAAAGCTATTCAAAGCATGCTTAGACCTTAATAGCTTTAGATACCACAAACTGAAACCCTTAAGCTTCAAATCGAAAAGCTCTAAACTTGTTGAGTCTTTTGGCATTTATTTGCAAAACAGTAGGATAAACTTGTGGTATTTTGATATTTAAATATCAAAAAATGCGAAATTAAAATATTACAAACATGTTTTGAATTTTATTAAAATAATTATGTACAGAATTTTAAAATAAGATCTTCTAAAATATGTTCCGAATTCGTTTTCGAAAAAAAATATTATTTTTGTAGAAAAAAAATTAAAAAATGAATTGAATTTTTATTAAAAAATTGTATTTTTTAATGAATAATGGAATTACTGTTTTTTTTGAGTTAAAATTTGAATTTTTAATGAACATTTGAATTTTTAGTGAAAAGTTCTAATATTATTGAAAAATTAAATTTTTAGTGAAAATATGAATTTTTAATGAAAAATTTTATATTTTAAATTAAATTTTTAGTGAAAATTTGAATTTTTAGTGAAAAATTGAATTTTTAGTGAAAATTTGAATTTTTAGTGAAAAGTTGAATTTTAGTGAAAAATTTAATTTTTAGTGAAAAATTGAAATTTTAGTGAAAAATTGAAATTTTAGTGAAAATTGAATTTTTCGTGAAAAATTGTATTTTTAGTGAAAATTTGAATTTTTAGTGAAAAATTGAATTTTTAGTGAAAAATTGAATTTTTAGTGAAAAATTGAATTTTTAATGAAAAATTGAATTTTTAGTGAAAAATTGAATTGAATTTTTAGTGAAAAATTGAATTTTTAATGAAAAATTGAATTTTTAGTGAAAAATTGAATTTTTAATGAAAAATTGAATTTTATGTGAAAAATTGAATTTTTAGTGAAAATTTGAATTTTTAGTGAAAAATTGAATTTTTAGTGAAAAATTGAATTTTTAGTGAAAAATTGAATTTTTAATGAAAAATTGAATTTTTAGTGAAAAATTGAATTGAATTTTTAGTGAAAAATTGAATTTTTAATGAAAAATTGAATTTTTAGTGAAAAATTGAATTTTTAATGAAAAATTGAATTTTATGTGAAAAATTGAATTTTTAGTGAAAATTTGAATTTTTTGTGAAAAATTTGAATTTTTTGTGAAAAATTGAATTTTTAGTGAAAAATTTAATTTTTTGTGAAAATTTGAATTTTTTGTGAAAATTTGAATTTTTTGTGAAAATTTGAATTTTTTGTGAAAATTTGAATTTTTAATGAAAAATTGAATTTTTAGTGAAAAATTGAATTTTTTGTGAAAAATTGATTTTTTAGTGAAAAATTGAATTTTAAGTGAAAAATTGAATTTTTAGTGAAAAATTAAATTTTTAGTGAATAATGGAATTTTTAGTGAAAAATTGAATTTTTTGTGAAAAATGGAATATTTAGTGCAAAATTTAATTTTTAGTGAAAAATGGAATTTTTAGTGGAAAATTGAATTTTAGTGAAAAATTGAATTTTTAGTGAAAATTGTAATTTTTAGTGAAAAATGGAATTTTTAGTGAAAAATAGAATTTTTAGTGACAAATGGAATTTTAGCGAAAAATGGAATTTTTAGTGGAAAATTGAATTTTTAGTGTAAATTGTAATTTTTAGTAAAAAATTTAATTTTTAGTTAAAAATGGAATTTTTAGTCAAAAAATGTATTTTTAGTGAAAAATGGAATGTTGGGTGAAAAATTGATTTTAGTGAAAAATGGAGTATTTAGTGACAAATGGAATTTTTAGTGAAAAATTGAATTTTCTAATTAAAATTTTAATTTTTTAGTGAAAATTTACATTTTTAGTGATATTATATATTTTTTTTAGTGACAATCAAATTCAGTTTCCATTATTTTCAATACCAACTACCTATTTTAACTATTTTGAATAAATACATTTTCCTATTTGCAGTTTCAAACTCTTTCAAGGCAATACTAATTTATATCAGTTGCTTCGCTGTAACTTCAATACCTACTAAAATTAGGTATACCAAATTAAAATAGAAAAATGGTCCCACTACACATATGCATAACCTAATCATGTAAAATATGCAAATTTACATCAACGCTATTATTTTTGTTCAACTTGATTCAATGCAATAACAAAACCGACAACCGAACAATGCAGCCAAATGCCTCTGTTGCTGCTGCTCCTGCTAGTGCAGCTGCCACCAGAAAATATCACACAGCAGTGGCAACATGTAGCATTCAACCGACAACCTACAACTAACCAGCAACATTTCCCTCGGCATCTCTGGCAACGTGCAAAATATTCAATTTAATGCAAGACTAAAACATGCTGCACACACATTCAATGCAATGCAATGCAATTCAATACGATTGCCACAAACTAATGCTATTTTTATTCAAGAGCTTTTTATTCTTCCTTTTTTGCGACTGGTTTTTGTGTTTCAGAAACCAAAACAACAACCAATCAATAACCATATTGCAATGAATCCACAAATCAGTGATAGCTTTCAATGCAGCCACCGCCGAGTCAGTCAATATTTTTACTGCTCATCAATAAAAATTGACACATGTAAATTACATGCTGTATGGATCAATGTATCCTGTGTGAGCTTTCAATAAAATCCCTTCACAACCCTCGGCCTTCAAGTGCTTTTCAGGCAGCATCGCTCTTTTGTCGGGCGCCACTGGGACGTATGAATAACAAAAATGTATTCGTTTGTTTTCGTTGTCATCGTCACTCTCTCATCGTCACCTTCATCTCATCCCTCGCAGAGCGTAGCGCCTGCAATAAGCTCTGAGAACCTTGGCATATTGTGCGAACCTTCGAGCACAGTCACCACCTAATGACGAATGCGCTTTTTTGAACTCGTGCAGAGCAATTTACTGCGACGACCTCTTCGAACCGATCGACCATTGGTTAGATAGGGTAACCATAAAATTCCATTTTTTTCATATTGAAACAATTGTATTGAAAAATTGAATTTTTAGTGAAAAATTGAATTTTTAGTAAAATAAATTGAATTTTTAGTTAAAAATAGAATTTTAAGTGATATATTTTTAATTTTTAGTGAACAATTTAATTTTTAATTGAATTTTTAGTAAACATTAAATTTTTAGTGAAAAATTAAATTTTTAGTGAAAAATTAAATTTTTAGTGAAAAATTAAATTTTTAGTGAAAAATTAAATTTTTAGTGAAAAATTAAATTTTTAGTGAAAAATTAAATTTTTAGTGAAAAATTAAATTTTTAGTGAAAAATTAAATTTTTAGTGAAAAATTAAATTTTTAGTGAAAAATTAAATTTTTAGTGAAAAATTGAATTTTTACTTAAAAATTAAATTTTTAGTGAAAATTTGAATTTTTAGTTAAAATTTGAATTTTAGTGAAAAATTGAGTTTTTAGTGTAAAATTGAATTTTTAGAGAAAAATTAAATTTCTAGTGAAAAATGGACTTTTTATTTGATTTGATTTTTTTGTGAAAGTTTTAATTTTCAGTGAAAAATTTAAATTTATGTGAAACATTGAATTTTTAGTGAAAATTTGTACATCTGGCAACTCCATCTCGAACAAATGCATCTAAGGCCACTGAGTTCAGGTTACAAATTCTCAACAACAATGGAAAAATAATTTTATTACATTTATTTTATATGTTGTTGGTTTGCAACTGGGATACAACGTCATTCCGTTACACATTCAGAGATGCTTTATCAAATACGCACACACGCGTCCATCTATGAAGCCAGGAGCCACCAATAACCAATGCTGAACACTTTTCGAGTGCAACATGCACGTTCGGCTATGTGTTGCCAGTGTTTGTTTTCATGTTTGTTTCGAAATATATTCAACCTTTAGAAAGATTTGCCACATGGCGCAACCACACAACAGCCACATACTACATAGTTTTGCAAATAAATGTTCGAAAGACATCACGCACAGATGCAGCTGCTGCACAAGCGTCAATATTCACGGCACTAAAACGAAGTCGAGCTAATCGTACTGAACTTCAATAAGAGCGAATACTCTTAAATATAGATAACAGATAAACAAAACGCACAAAATTTAATATCACTGTAGAGTGGCTAAGAAAACTTTTAAAATTAAGGAGATAAAGTATTTTCAAAACGAATAAAGTGTCGTTTATTATGCTGTGAATTTAGATTTTATATCAAATTCATACTTCTTTCTTTTGTAGATTATTTACGTGTTTGGGCAAAGAACTGGTTTTGATTTGAAAACATCTTTTTGAATTAATAATTTTTAAAGCTTTTATAATTAAAATATTTTTGTAAACACTTTTTATCAAAGCTTTTTATAATATCTTTTTGTAAAATCTTTTTATCAAAGCCTTTTTTAAAATCTTTTTGTAAAAGCTTTTTCAATAAAAGCTATTTTGTAAAAGCTTTTTGTAAAACCTTTTTTTCCATAAAAGCTTTTTGTAAAAGCTTTTTTTCCATAAAAGCTTTTTGTAAAAGCTTTTAGTAAAAGCTTTTTGTAAAAGCTTTTAGTAAAAGCTTTTTGTAAAAGCTTTTTGTAAAAGCTTTTTTCCATAAAAGCTTTAAAAACTTTTCTAAGAAAATTGTTTATAAAAGTTTTTTAATAAAAGCTTGAAATAAAACCTTTTAACAAAAGCTTTTTAATAATATCTTCATAATATTTTTTTTTAATAAAAGATTTTTACTTAAAGCTTTTTAAAAAAACTTTGTACTAAAATCTTTGTACTAAAAGCTTTTTACCAAAAGCTTTTTACAAAAGCTTTGTACTAAAAGCTTTGTACTAAAAGCTTTTTACTTAAAGCTTGATGATTAAAGTTTTTTACTAAACGCTTAAAAAAAAAAAGCTTTTAATTAAAGGGTTTTTGAAAAAGTTTTTTATTTAAAAGGTTTTTTTGAAAGCTTTCGTGATATAGCTTATTTTACTCGTTATTAATTAAATTAATATAATACTAAAAATTAATACAATACTTTATGAAAAAATATTTTTATAAATAAAGCTATTTATAACCTTTTTTCTTTTATAAAAAAGGTTTTATATAAATAATGCTTTTTTGGTATAAAAATAGAAGTTTTTTATTAAGAATTTTAGAAAAAAGCTTTTTGATTTTCTATAATTTTAAATTACCTTACTAAAAATAATTTTTAATAATTTATTTAAAATGTTATTAATATTTCCGAATTTCTTTATCTTCTGCTCCACAGAAAGAAGAAAAAATCCGCCTTCTGCGTCAGCGTCTGGTTGAACGCGATGCAACCACCACCAACACCATCAACAGTAGCAGCAACAACACGAAACCGACAGAACTGAACGGTGCCAGTGGCAGCGCCACGGTAACAACGACACTCACCGCAACAGCGGCGTCCAGCGGCACGCACCTCACGCCGGCTACCTTAGCAATTACACAAGGTAATTCTAGCAATACCGGTTACTCTAGCAACAACAACAATAAAAACACCTCCACCACAACTACTACAACAACCACCAACACCTCGACAAACATCTACGACTCCAACATAGCCAACTTCACATTCAACTCCATCAATTCGAACTCAAACCATAATCATCACAATCATCATCATCAACGCGAATCGTTGATTTTCATACAGCCAGAGGGGACGACGACCTCATCCGATTATGATAGTGCCATCGGCATGGGTGGCTACTCGCAGTTGACGCGTTCGTCGCGCGCCAGTCAATCGTCGGCTTTTGATTTTTCCGATAATTATCTGTGAAATTCAAACCCAAAAATGTGAAAAATGTTAGTAGAGCAAATACTTTTCAAAATTTTATTTATTGCGCAAAGATTTTTATTTTTTTAATTGGTATTAACTAAAAATAAATTTTATTTGATATTGAATGTAGGTTGAGCTTTTAAAGTTTTTGCTGTAAATATTAATAAATTTGATATATCTTTTTTTTATTTCATAATTTCTTCAACTTGGACAAAATCCCAAAGAAATTCTTACGATTTTCGTTGGCATTGGTATGAAAAATATTTTGGATTTTCTTTATTTGTATTAATTTTAATTAATTGTGCCGTTTCTGTTGTTTGTAATTGTATTTTAATATTTCAAAATACTAAATCGTTAAGTGCGCGAGTGCACTTGTCTGGCAAACTATAAAAAGCGCAAAAGTTAACAAATAATAAAAGCTTTAAAATATAAAATCATAAAAAGCAAAAAAAATAAATAAATAAAAATTATGATACAAATAAAAACTCAAAAAAAAAAAATGATTTAATAGATGCCTAATCTTTTTTTAACTAATAATAAAGGCTTTCGAAGTATTAAAACATGGAATCATGAAAAACATAAAAACTTAAAAACCATTAATAAAGAAACTAATAAAAACAAAAACTCAAAATCGAATATAAAAGACGTTTGTATAAAAACTTTGTGTTGAGAGCATTTCAATAAAAGTATTTTTGTATTAAATATTTTAAATAAAAGTGTTTTTTGTATAAAAGCTTTTTTTATAAAAGCTTTTTGTATAAAAGCTTTTTTTTATAAAAGCTTTTTTTATAAAAGCTTTTTTATAAAAGCTTTTTGTATAAAAGCTTTTTATAAAAGCTTTTTATAAAATCTTTTTGTATAAAAGCTTTTTATAAAAGCTTTTTGTATGAAAGCTTTTTTGCATAAAAACACTGGCACTAATCATAGACAATTTAAAGTCAACTTTAAAATTAGAATCGACTTAGTTGACAAAATTCGTAAAGAATAAAAAGTCAAAAACCGGTTTTAACTTTAAAGTTGACTTTAGGTTATATATGAAAGATTTAACATTATTTTGTATAAACACTTTTCAGTAAATGCTTTTTTTATAAAAGCTGTTTGTAAAATAAGATTTTTATACAAAAATGTAAGAATTAAGAAAAGTCATTTTTTGTATGAAAAGATTACAAAATCGTTTTGAATAAAAGTTTAATGAGTTAAAGTTAAATGAGTTAAATGTCATCATTACAAGTTTTTGTGTAAAAGCTCTTTGTAAAGAATTTTTCTGTATGAAAGCTTTTTATATAAAAGCTTTTAAATAGAAAAACATTTTTCCAAAAACTATTTTTATTAAAGGATTTTATATAAAAACTTTTTCTATGAAAGTATTCGCTTTAAACGATTTTTATACAAAAATTTTTATCGATATAAAAGCTTTGTTAATAAAGTTTTTTATATAACGGATTTTCATATATAGAATTTCCGAAAATAACTTTTTTGTATATGAGCTTTTTCGATAAAAGCTTTTTAAAAAAATTCTTTTTCTATAAAAGTTTTTTACGAAATCGATTTATATAAATACAAAACTGTATATAAAATATGCTTTGTAAAAAATGCTTTTTTTAATTTTTTGTGTAAGTTTTTTTTTATATAAAAAGCTTTTTTAAAAAAAGTTATAAAGATTTGAAGGCATAAAACCAACTGAAAGCTTAAAAACATAAAAAGCTTAAAAGTCTTATTTAAAAGTTTAGACAAAAAGCACAATAAATATTAAAAGACTTAAAAAACGTAAAATCATTAAAATCATAAACATATAAAAATTTATAAAAACAAACAAATAAATAAAACAAATGAGCAAGTAACAATAAAAGTTCAAAAGCTCAAAAGCTCTGTAAATCAGCACTTGCATTATTCTCTAATAAAAAAGCACTCAAAATCTTCTTCTATTTTTAGAAAATGTAAAATTGTTTATCGTAATAACCAAAAAAGCACATCACCGAGCTTTCAACACATATCTGTACATATTAACACTTTTATATGTAAAAAGCTTTTCCAGATATTACCGAAATATTAATTAAAATTTATTTTTCTCTTTATTGTTCTCTCTTTTCTTTTTTACAACTTGCAGATACGCACGATCATCATACATGAAAAAACGCGTCAATTTCCTTTACGTGATAAGCAACAACTATACATAAAAAACTATCTACATAAGTAAAGTATATAAATAGGTGTGTGGCATATACTTCAGACTTCAGTATGTGTACTACATGAAACTAGTTAATTACAAAATGCAGCTATTAGCAAAATTTAGTATTTAGTTTAGTACAAGGTTTTTAATTGGTACTGTAGATAAAATCTATATATATTATATGTATGTGTGTGTGTGTTTGATTATGTGTGCGTGAGAATGATAAAAAATTCATTTACTTATATTTATTTTCGAATTTCGAAAAACTTAAGTTTTAGACCTAAAATTTAGATTAAAAAAAATACAAATTTAAAATACAACAAACTAACAACTTCTAATAACACAAGCCAGACAAAGAAAGATGAACACTCAAACAAATCGAATTATCTAATTATATATGTACTTACGAGATGAAATACTGTATGTTCTAAATCTAAATGCGTTTACATTTTTTATACTTTTCATATTTGGTAAACGTACATTTTAAGCGATTTTAGACAATGAATTGAATACAACAATTAAACAAAAAAAAAATATTAAAATAATTTAGCATAATATAGACTAAAAATAAAATCTTAATTAAGCGGTAAAACTGAAATTATAGCAAATTGAATAAACATACGCAGTAGTAAAAAGCATCAAGTGCAGATTTTGAATTATTTTGAAAAAAAAAACACGACAAAAACACCTCTACTCTTTATATACACATGTCTTTAGTATATTATATACAGCTCTAATATTAAGATATACCTAAAAATAAAAACAAAAAATAAATGTTATATATTATATAAAAAATAGTATAAGTAAAATATTAAAACAAACAATTGTTAGCAAATCTTAACGAAATCTTACTTATTGCTGATAGTTCAAAAAAAAATCTTAGTATGTAATACTTAGTGCTAATTAGTAACGCAATAGTAACTAAAAAAACCCAATACAAGTTCTACTCATTGTCCTAATAATAGTTATTGCTAGTTTTTAAATGTTAGATCGGATTAATGAAAGTTAAATGAATGTGGATGAATTAAAAATTTATACGAATTCTAGTTAAGATTTTAGATGATATTTCGTGAATTGTTTTCTAATCTATAGAGGTTTTCAATGATACTCAGTATTTATATTATTATTTTGAATTTTATTTATTTCTTTTTGATTGATATATTTTACAATTTATCAAACTTCATCACAGATTTACTTAACTCTATTTATATTCATAATTCAATGTGCCTTAGACTAATTTTGTAAAAACAATATTTTTATTTAACTAATACATACATCTAATACATCTAATAAATGTATTAGTTCTTAATTACACATTGAATTATAAATATCGTTAATTGTGATTGTTTTACGAACTCTGTTAATAATTTTAAGACATTGTCTTGACGTGCTCCAGGTCTAGTCTTTTTATATATTTTTATAGAAGTAATGAATAAACTTCAATGTTATAGGAAGGAATGAGCATTTTTTAAAAACATAATTGTGAGTTTTTTTTACAAAAAAAACTTTGTCATCGAAGTAATGAATAAACTTTAATGTTATAGGAAAAAAAAAAGTTTGGGCATTTTTTAAAAACATAATTGTGAGCTTTTTTACAAAAACAAAAGCTTTCAATGCTCGCTTTTTATAAAGCTTTTTCTTTAAAAATATATTTAAGCTGTTTTTACAAAACCTTTTTAGGTTTTTTACCAGAGCTTTTTTTTCCACATACAGATTTTTGTGCTTTACCTTATAAAGATTTTTGGAACTCTTTTTCACAAAAAGTATTTTGAGATTTTTTAAGTACTTTTTTTCAAACATCTTTTTTAGCAAATTTTCCCTTAAAATATTTGTCAGCTGTTTTAAGCAACAAATGTTTCTATATTTTACAAAAAAAAAAAAAAACGAATGTTTGACTTTAAAAATAAAAAATTGATTTCAAAAAAGCGGTTTTTCTCACAAAAATTATTTAGAGATTTTTCTAGAAAGATTTGTTTTGAGCTTTTTTGGAAAAAAATTTATTACATTTACGTATATATTACAGTTATTACAAAAACAAATTATGTGCTTTTTACAAAAAGCTTTATGACATTTTTACAAAAGGCAATTTCAGCATTTTACAAAAAGCTTTATGAGATATTTTAAAAAAGCCTTATGATATTTTTACAAAAATCCTAATAAGCTTTTTACAAAAAGCTTTATTCAAAAAGATATATAAGTTTTTTCAGGAAGCTTTATGAGATTTTTCAAAAAGTTTGATGACCTTTTCATGAAAAGCTTTATGAGCTTTAATTTAAGAAAAAATTTGAACTTTTTACAAAATAATTTCTTAGCTTTGTAGAAAAAAAAATTACAAAAAAACAATTTAAGTTTTTAAAAATTGCTTTATAAACTTTTACAAAAATCTTTTTGAGCTTTTCAGAAAAATATGTTTTCAAAAAATGTTTCCACCAATTTTACTAACCATTGTGAGCTTTTTCATTTTATTTTTTCTTAACAGCTTAATGAACACCTTATCGAAAAGCGTTCTGCGCATTTATTAAAAACAAATTTTTATATTTAAAAAAATTGAAGAAGCATTCTTAAGATTTTAGTTAAAAAAAAAATTGCAAAAATGTAAAAATTGTAATGTTAAAAAATGAGTACCTATAAAAATAGACTTAAAAAGAACATTTTAATCTCTTAAAAAAGCTTATTAAAGTTTTGTCCACAAAAAAGGTTTTTAATTTTTACCACATTTAGTTTTAACTTATTTCCTAAAAAAGATTTTGAAGCTTTTTCTACTTAAACATTTTTGAGCTTTTTCCACATCAAGATTTTTGAGCTTTACCCCATTAAGATTGTTTTACCTTTTTGTCCCAGATTTTATCCAAACATTTTTTTTATTTATTTTCAGCTTTTTTTAGTAAATTTTCCCTAAAACTATTTTTTAGCATTTTTAAACAAAAATGTTTGTAATTTTCCAAAAAAAAAAAAAACAATGTGTGACTTTAAAAATAAAAAAATTGCTTTGCTCTTAAAAAAGCTTAATAAAGTTTTTGTCCACAAAAAGAGTTTTTTTTACCACTTATAGCTTTTAACCTTTTTCCAAAAAATATAATTTTAAGCATTTCACCTTAAACATTTTTGAGCTTTTTCCACATACAGATTTTTGTGCTTTACCTTATAAAGATTTTTGGACCTCTTTTTCACAAAAAGCATTTTGAGATTTTTTAAGTACTTTTTTTTCAAACAGCTTTTTAGCAAATTTCCCCATAAAATATTTTTTAGCTTTTTTAACCAAAAAATGTTTCTATTTTTTCAAAAAAAAAAAAAACTAATGTGTGACTTTAAAAATAAAAAAAAATCATTTAAAAAAAGCGGTTTTTTTCACAAAAATTATTTAGAGATTTTTTCTAGAAAGAATTGTTATTTTTTTCACAAAAGCTTTTCTTCATTTTGTCATAAATATGTTTTAGTGCTCTATTACACAAAAAGAATGTTCCATTTCAGTAAGGTCACAAAAAGTATATTTGTATTAGTTATTATATATTTTACACTTTAAATGAGCTTTTTTACACACACTTGTATGAGATTTTTCGAAAATATGATATTTGTGAGCTTTTACAAAAGTTTAAAAGTGTGCGTTTTAAAAAATCTTTTTCTGAGATTGTTTAAAAAACTTTTTTGTGAGATTTTGAAAAAAGTTAAATAAATTAAGAATAAAGTTAAATAAATTAAGTTTTAATGTTTGAAAATATAATTTTCTTTATATTATTTGCTTAGTAATTAAAGCTCATAAAAAGCATTTTTAACAATAAGCTGTATGTTTTACGTTTTATGTTTTCGCAAACATGTTTTAGTTATATTAGTTATTATATATTTTACACTTTAATTGAGATTTTTTATACACACTTGTATGAACTTTTTCGAAAATATGATATTTATGAGCTTTTTAAAAAAGATTTTAATGACGATTTTTAAAAATGCTTTTTGTGAGATTGTTTTAAAAAGCTTTTTGTGAACTTTAGAAAAAATTAAATAAATACAGTTTTTTTTATTTTAAAATATACTTTTCATTATATTAAATACTTAATAAATTAAGCACATAAAAATCATTTTAACAAGAAGCTTTATGTTTTACGTCTTATGTTTTCGCAAATATGTTTTAGTAATTTGTTACATAAAAAGAATTTTCCAATTCAGTTAAGTCACAAAATTATATTGTTTTAGTTATTATATATTTTACACTTTAAAGGAGCTTTTTAACACACAGTTGTATGAGTTTTATCTAAAATAAGATATTTTTGAGCTTTTTAAAAAGCTTTTTGTGAGATTTTTATTAAATTGTGAGCTTTAAAAAAAGCTTTTTTGAGCTTTAGAATTATTCGAAAACTTAATTTTCTTTAGATTACATACTTAACACTTAAAGCTCTTTTTTAACAAAAAGCTTTTGTTTTCTTGTTTTAATTCATTAGTTTATATTATATATTATTGCAATTAGATGTTTTTTTGACAACCTTCGAAAACCTCTTCGACTCACACAATTTCTCTTGTACATAATACTTGCAATAAAAAAAATTAAAACCACTAACGCACACATACCCAATTATACAAAAACAAAAAAAAACATATATGCAACCATGTTAATTAAAAAAATTAGAATAAAAAAACATGTAAATAAAATACAATAAAACCAATACAAAATAAAACACAGAAATAATTTTACTTACTACAGTGAATAAATTCCTATGAAATGAAAGACTTTGAAACTTAAATAAAGTAATGAAAAAATTAAAAAAAAACTATAAATGTTAAAAAAAAATCTACTCAGAAGAAAAGCATGCATTCAATTTAAGACGAATAGTTTAAACTCAGCAGTAAGCTTAATTAAAATTAAACTTAGTTTAGAGAAAAAAAAAACTTGAAATGTGTTTAATAAATAATACTTCAAACGAGTCAACGTGAACGGGTAGAAATTAGTTAAATCATTAAAAATGTAAATAAAATAATTAAATGTATATTGTTTTTATTTCTTTGTTGTTGTTTTTAAAGTTTAGCATAAAATTGTAGACAAAAATATAAATTATGTTGAAAGTTGAAATATAAATTATTAATTAACATAAAGTTCAAGTAGTTAAATAAAACATACAAACAATTTCGAATTTCATTTCAACTCAACAAATGCCGTTCAATATACCATACAAAAACTTAACACAGAAATAACTATTTAATCCATTAAGAACATTTTAGGCTTATGATTTTCTCTATTTAAATAATTGTCAAAAGTTTAGAAAGATTTATACAATATTTAAGCATGAATCACTGTCAGTATCATATATATTATGCCATGAATACAACAAAAAAAAACATTATTTTCTTAAACATAATTTATGTCTTAACAATTATTAACGCATAACAGATTTTAGTCATTTCTAATGTGTAATGAAATCTAAGAAATTAAGCAATTTAAAAAATTAATTAAAAGAATTGTAAGAAAAATGTTAGCAAAGCTAATTGTTGTATTATATGAATATTATATAAATAGTATATTAAATATTAAAATTAAAGTTATAATAAAAATAAAATAAAAATTTAAAAAAATAAAATTAAATATTAACTGATTAACTCAAATGAAAACGAACGATGCTAATGCATAAACATCTACAAAACACACAAACTTAATGAAAAAATAAAGTGAAATAAAAACTCATTAACAAAAATGAATTGTTTTATTTGATTTATATGGGACAATTTAAAAATTATCTGCGTAAGTTAGGCGATATTATTTTAAAAAATCTTTGAAGTCTAGAGGGCTTCAAAGATGTCAGTGCGTACCTATTTTAAAAAAGCTTTAAAACTATTTATTGCTAAAATATGTCTGCTTTTTGAATGAAAGTGTCATTAAAAGCTTTTCGAATAAAAGTCTTCAATGAGCTTTTTGAATAAAAGCCTTAAAATATGTTTAGTATAATTTTTTTTAAGATTTTCGTATAAAAGTTTTTTTTTGTATAAATTCTCTTAAAAGTTTTTGCATAAAAGCTTTTTAAATAAAAACTTTTTAAATAAAATCTTTTTATATTTTTTGTATTAAAGCTTTTTACAGTTTTTTGTATATCATTTTTTACAGCTTGTTGTATAAAATCTTTATGTTAAAAGCTTTTGATATAATATATTTTTAAAGCTTTTTGATAATTGATATAAGCTTTTTTATAATATATTTTTAAAGCTTTTTGATAATTGATATAAATGGATTTTAAAATAAAAGCAAGTTAAAGCTTTCTGTTTTAAAGCATTTTTATACTATGTGGATAACAGTTTCATAATACATCACATTAACACGATTTGTTAATACGATTCTATAAAGACTTTTTAAACTAATTTGAACATTTTTTTTCGTAAAAGATTTTTAAGTTTATTGAATTAGTTGATTTTAACGCTTTTTGGAAAAGCTTTAGGTATACATATTTTTTATTAAAGCTTTTCTATACTTTGTTTAAAGGCATTTAACAGCTTTTAAAAAAAAATTAAAAGCTTTGAACATTTTTTATAAAAAGCCGTTATTTTATAAAAACTTTTAAAAGCTTATTTAAAACTAGTAAAAGCTTTTATTTGATACTATTTGAATAACAGCTCTATAATACTACTTAATAATACGATTTTGAAAAATATTTCAAGTACTTTTTTATAAAAGCTTTTTTTAAACTCATTCTTGGATAAATGTGTTCGGATGAAAACTTGTTAAAGTTTTTTTCATAAGTGATTTTTAGATTTATAGGATTACAGCTTTTTGTGCTAAACAACTTTTTGTGTCTAAGATTTTAAAATTTTTATAAAGCTTTTATATACTTTGTTTAAAATAATTTAGCAGTATTTTTATAAATGAATTTATCGGATTTTTATATAAACTTTTAAAAACTTTTTGAAACTAATGAAAGCTTTTTTGGATACAAACTTTTAAAAGCTTTTTTACATACAATTTGTTATAGGTTTGGATTTTAAATTTTATAAAAAGATTTAAAATTTCTTTTATTGGATAGGTACAAATTTTATAAAGCTTTTTAAGGTTTTCTGGTAAAGCTTTTTAAAGCATTTTTATTTTTAAACACACTTTTATAAGATATTTATGCATAGAAGCTTCTACAATAGTTGTTTTGAGCAGACAAAATTATAAGATATTTTGAGATAAAAGCTTTTAGATTATTTTTTTTACAAAGGTTTCACAAACTTCGTCAGTAGCTTTATTTTATATAAAAGCTTTAAGCCGAAAAATTAAATATTTATTTGACAAATCTGTAAAAGCTTTATGCATGACAGTTGGTTCGCCAGAATTTGGAATCAATTATTTTTGTAAAAGAGTTTTTGAATAAAGACAACTTTTTGAAAGAGCTTTTAAATAATTTAGCAGTAATATCGTTTCTATAAAAGCTTCTGTTATAGCTTCTTAATTGAAAGCTTTTGATAAAGCTTTTTTTATTGAAAGCATTGGTTGCAGCTATTTGGTAGACAGCTTCAATTAGAGTTCATTTTTAATTAAAAGCTTTTACAAAAACTATTGTAATAATTCTATAAGATAATTCTACAAGAAATTATTTAGCAGAATTTTTTTATAGAAAGTCTTTTAAAATATGATATCGTTTTTCAATTACCAAATAACAATACTCTCCACACAACTGACAAACTTTACAAAATTGTTGAAATTCAATTTTATCACGTCAAATTTATATATTTCAGTTTTCAATCAAATTATTTTTATGTTCAAAAAAATTCTGAGACAAACAATTAAAAAATTACTAAAAAGTTCTGAATTCTTTGGATTTATTTTTGCATTTTTTTATTTTTTTTTCAAATCAATCAATACAACAACACGATAACGCAACTAACAACAATTAATACAAAAACAAAAAAATGACATCAATATTCCGAACTCATGTTACGGAAAAAATGGATAATCCACCGGCCGTCCGTCCAGTGAATCACTATCATGTGGGACGCGTAGACAAGCCGCGCGTACAGCGTCCGATAAAAATTATAACAGCTAGTGGAGGATTAGGAGGTGGTATTAGTGGTGGCAACAGCAACCGCAACGGTGCAAATAATGTGACGCAGGATTTAATTGCAACTCAACGAAAAATTGAGAATCGACAGCTGAGATTGAAACTGATTGAGCAACAACAACAGCTGCATCAACAACAGAAACAACAACTGTTGCAGCAGCAGCAACAACCACAACAGCGGAAACGTGTCAAAGTTGTGAAAAATAACATCAAGAATGGCAACAGTGTTGGCAACATCAATAGTAGCAACAACAACAACAATAATAGTAACAGTTATAATGGCAACAAAATTAACACTGTCGGACAGAAGACAAAGCTAGGCAACAGCAACAACAATAGCAATAGCAATAGCAAATCTGTAAATAGCAAATCAAATCTGAACGGCAACAAAAACATTAAAAATGTCATCGGCCATCACATCAGCAACATCAGCAACAACAACAACAGCAACAATAGAAGCATGAACAAAAATGAAAGCTTTAATGTCAGCAACAATCCAAACAACAATTTCAAATTTAACAGCAATAATTCGAACTGCCAGAGAAGCAATATGCACAACAACACAAACAACTACACGAGCAACAACATGGGCAACAACATGGGCAACAACATGGGCAGCAACATGGGCAATAACATGGGCAACAATATGAGCAACAATATGAGCAACAACATGGGCAGCAACATGCGAAAATACAACAACAATCACTGCACCATTCAAGCGCAATGTGTGCTGCCACCACGTGTCAAACTCTTGACACCGCGCCGCATGACAGTCAGTGATCGCAGACAGCACAAACGTGATCTGCTCAAACGTGATTTGCTCACGCGTGAGCAGCATCTCGAAATCTTGGCACAACCGAAGAAGACACGAACACCGCGTCGTCCAAGGACCATGATACTCTGATCGTAGCCAGCGGTCGGCGATCGCTGATCGACGCCGCTCGTCGTGCGTGTGTCTGTGCTGTGTTAAAGTATGATATGATAATTATTCAAAAAATATATTTTACAAAAATTGTATGTATTATATTTTTTAAATAAATTTATCAATATTGTTTCTGATAAGAAAAAACTGACTTGTTGTCTGTCGTTTCAACATGAAACAGGAGATATGAGTAAAAAGAAGGCAAATTATAGATTTTACTACTTGGATTTTGACTAAACTGTGATTAATGGTATCGAAATAAGCAATGTCCATATTTTCGGATAACTATTTTGAAATATCCTCTGTAGTTCACTCGTATCTCAACAGGAACATCGTACTACATTTTTAGTCGCACGATACGTTTGTGGAACAATCTCACTGTGTCTGTTTTTCCCGATATTTTTGATACTGACAAATTAAGATACTAATCCAACTTCTCTTCCCCCTTTAATATAAATATAATAGTATGGCGCTACAGTTCTATAAGAACTTAGGCCGCGCTCTCTCACCATTTTGAGCTGTGCGAATTATATTTGTACTCAAAATGGTGGGACCTACAGTTTAATGCCGAATCTGAAAGCCGGGTGAGAGCTTTTCATATGATATGTTTTACTCTCGTAGATTTGCCATTTACTTCCGAGAAGTAGCGAGGTATAGAAAAATGTTTCTATGAAAAGATGTTGTTAGCCTCAGTCCATGCTTGAACCTGGGACCCTTCGGGTCGCAGTCTAACGCACTAACCTTGAGCTACCGACGCTACATCCACCTTTTAACCTTTAATTATAATACGTTTCTACGATAATGGTACATTGGATTCTCTGAGGATGCTCAGAGAATTGGTTAATTTGTAAAAAAAAGTAGCACAATATATAAAATGTAACATACCTATATCGGTAACTCAGTGGGTAGTGCGCTGGACCGTAACACATGTTCATATCTTGGCTGGGACTATTAACATCATTAAAAAAAGCTCTATTCCGCCGTTCGAATTTAAAAATAAAGTTTGGATAACACCATTTGAGTACAAAGACAACACGACTAAAATGAGAAGATAGCTTGGACTACAACAATTTTGAGATTTTCCATTTGAAATTGAGAAAATGCCAAATTCCTTCTTCCGAGCTGTTGCGCTAAACTATTGTTATTATTATATATTATTACTATATTATTACTATATTATTACAATAAAGAAATAAGCTTTTAGTTTTCTGGAGAATTTCATGATGAAATAATGTATAACGAAAAATTTAAAATAAAACAACGTCCAATAATGAATGTAACAATTTCCAAATATAAATTCCAAATTAATCTTAAAGAAATAATCCCCACAAATATATTAAATAACCCCAAATTAAATCTCACAACAGTATTCGCATATCGTCGCTATCATGCCAAAGGGGCGAATGTGCAATTTTTAACATTTGCGTTTTTTTTTTCATTTTGAATGTAGTTTATCCTCAAGTATGCTGTGCCAAAATCGCGTGTAATTCTGTTGGATATTTCTAGCCACAAAAGACAAAACCAAAAGGGCGAATTTGAAAAATTGAAAATCTTGTCATGCCAAAAGGGCGAATGTTTTCGTTTTTTCGCCATAACTTTTTATTGGAATAAGATAAAATAGTGGTGTAAAGGCATTTATTATTTGTATTCAAAGCACCTATCGTTCTGCATCATTAATTAAAAATTTTTTGCTAAACATTAATTTGCAATTTGTTATTTGCAGGAAAAAAAGTTTGGCAAAATATTTTTAAATAATGATGCAGTTCGATAGGTACTTTAAAAACAAACAATTAATACCTTTACACCATTATTTTATCTAGTACCATTAAAGAGTTATGGCGAAAAAACGAAAATTTTCGCCCTTTTGGCATGACAAGATTTTCTATTTTTCCAATTTCTTAGTTTTTTTGCTTTAATTTTTTATTGGTGCAAGATAAAATAGTGGTGTAAAGGTATTAATTGTTTGTTTTTAAAGCACCTATCGAACTGCATTTGCAAATAACAAATTGCAAATTAATGTTTGACAAAATATTTTTAATTATGTATGCCAATCGATAGGTGCTTTAAAAACAAACAATTAATGCCTCTATATTACTATTTTATCTTGCGCTAATAAAAAGTTATAGCATAAAAATCAAAAATTTTTGCATTTTGATCTGAATATAGCCTCACAAAATCCGTATTTATAATTCAGTAGGTTGTCCAAATCTATAGATATTTTATATACGTTATAATAATTGACGAATAAACTAAAATAACAGAAAAAAAAAATATAAATTTTTCAAATTTTTAAAGCACTTCAAACTTTAAAATTTGATTTGCCAACATTTTTAAAAATGCACATTCGCCCCTTTGGCATGACAGTGACGATATCATCTTATTATTTTACAAAAACAGGTACACTCTAAAAAAAATCCTATTAAAATTGGTCAATAGGACAGTTATTGACTCAGTAGTATACAAAAAATAAATATTTTCTTATAAACACAAACTGAATTTAATAGTATTTAATAGTATTTTGTAGTATTTAATGGTATTACACTTTATAATAATAATATTTATTTTATAGTAGGAGAGACCGAAACCAAGTCGACACTTTTTTTAAATGCTAATTTTGACAGTTGGATAGATTGATTCATTAGCTAAAAATATTCCATAATCCGTAAAGATGTACAATATTTAGTTTCCACGAAACAAATGCAAATGCGACACAACTCCAAACCTGTATCTGAAAATAGGCTGGGGTAAAGTCAGCACTACCCACTTTTCTTGCGAATGTACAGTTTTGCTTATATCGTTTAATTTGATTGAATTATATATTGAATGGAAAAATAAAATAAAAATCAACACGGCATGATAAGTGAACCCCTTACTACATAAAACTCACAACAAAATATATAAATAATCAAAACTTTAATGGCAAGTACAAGTTTACTGCGTTATCACTTAGTCAAAAAACACATTTTATTACATAAAAACTGAAGTTCAAGGATTTATCTTCGTAACAGTGGCACCTAATGTTACGTGTACTGTATCAATTTGAAGTGGATCTGACATCCCATTCGCGTTTTGTAGCAAAATTTGACTTTGCCCCGGTGTCGACTTAGCCCCGGTCTCCGCTACCTAGTTTTTTCTGAGTGTACATATAATTCAAAACCATATGTTTTATCCATGAATTATTTTTATTCTTGATTCCTTTTGTATGTATTTCTTTATTTATTTTATTCGTTGAAATGTTCCACATGATTGATGGGCACCTTTGAAATAAAATAATTATGTGGATTAGGGAATTCTACCCTTTGAACTGAGTTATGCTTTATTTCAATTTTTCAATTTAATTTTTAATTTAAGAAAACAACTCGAAATAGTTAAGTCACATTGGGACTTAAAGTCGGACTATGGAATACCCTACACCCTGGTGGGGATATTAAAGTGGTATATTTAATCTTGTGCCTAAATTTTGAAGTTCTTAATTAAGCTGAAGACCCTCACCATCAGAATATTATTCACATATCAGAAATTTACGTCTTGTATTCCCTATATTTAAAAAAGGTGGGTGTGTTTATTTGCCGATTTGACTCGGGTAGTGATGCTGATCAACAATATTTATACTTTTCCATATCAGTCCAAAGGAGCGTTACAATATATGCACAAACTTATTATACCCTTATATGCTATATCTCTGTGAGATTGGTGCACTGGGCGTGGCACCTCCCATATAACCCAAAAATTAAAAACAATTTATATCTGCAATTAGGATATCAAATTTAATGAAATATTGGTCAGCGTTATATTAAACCATTCTAAACGGTCTCCCGGAATGTGGGCGGGATTGGATCACTGGGTGTGGCACCTCATAGAAGGTACATTTCCAGATGGTGTATGTCAACAGTTATTATAGTAATATCAAGATATTTCATACCAGGGTATCAACCACCACAATTTTTTAATCACCACACCGAAACTCACCACACCAAAATTCACCACACTAAAACTCGCCACACTGAAGCTCACCATTCTTAAATTCACAACACTAAAACTCACCACACCAAAATTCACCACACTAAAATTCACCACACTAAAAATTCTACTGGGAAAAACTCTACGCGTAAGAATTCTTTCGGAGAGAATTCTACCGGGAAGAATTCTACGGGAAAGCCTTCTACGGGGAAGAATTTTACAGGGAATATCTAAATAATAATTATTAATAAAATCACTCCATATCCTTGCATTCACAAAATCTTGGCACAAGTCGTGCACGGGTCCAGCTAGTATTTTATATTTTAAAAATGTAAGAAATCTTTATCTGAACAAATGCATCTGTTTCTGAATGAAGTTTTTTCTCATTTAAATTAAAATGTGTACTTTCTAAAAACATGTTGACTATTATGAATAAATTACTTCTATTCTGAATTCAATTTTCTCTTTATTTAATTTATTCTGGAAAAAGACAGAATCCGTTATCGTTTTTTTTTTAAATTTTTTTTTATGTTATCTGTTATTGAAAATATTATTAAAATTACATTTGGTTTCGTACGTATATTAATTGACTAAAAAATTGAAATTACTTATCTGTTTTCTCACTGTGCATCAAATCAACATATCTTTTGTATTAGTGACTTTGCCTTGCGTGTTAATCGAGTTGCTGTGGCTTTCTGTAAATTAGACGCTTCAATTCACAGCTTCAGAATGCGCTGCGTCAGTTAATAATTAAATCTACAACAATGACAAGAGCATCAAAATGCGCTGCTACTCACTGATAATACATAGTATGTGTTTATGTGATTACACAATTACTAAATAGACATAATGACATATATAATTTAGCTGTTTTGTGGTGGCCAATAAATGCCTTTGACTTCTATGAATTGCATTAATTCGACAGATTAATGCTGCTGCCTCTATCGCGACGGAAGTATTACTTTTGGCACCGCTTTAGCTGCAGCAGCGACGTTGACGTCGGCGGCATCAAATGAGCATCCATTTGTGGTTCTTACATAGATCGATTGCAGAAGACTGCGGTCAATTGAGTGGTATTAATTTTAGCGCATTGCGCTTTCAAAAGCTCAATCAAATCATTATGAAATAGTTGAATGTGATGTGTAAAGCTTAAGTGCTTAAATTATGATGTTTGTTAAGACCTTTGTGGTTTAGATTAAATATAGTTCCAGAAAATTTGAATATAATACAAAATGTTAAATGTTAAATGTTAAATGTTAAATGTTAAATGTTAAATGTTAAATGTTAAATGTTAAATGTTAAATGTTAAATGTTAAATGTTAAATGTTAAATGTTAAATGTTAAATGTTAAATGTTAAATGTTAAATGTTAAATGTTAAATGTTAAATGTTAAATGTTAAATGTTAAATGTTAAATGTTAAATGTTAAATGTTAATTAAATGTTAAATGTTAAATGTTAAATGTTAAATGTTAAATGTTAAATGTTAAATGTTAAATGTTAAATGTTAAATGTTAAATGTTAAATGTTAAATGTTAAATGTTAAATGTTAAATGTTAAATGTTAAATGTTAAATGTTAAATGTTAAATGTTAAATGTTAAATGTTAAATGTTAAATGTTAAATGTTAAATGTTAAATGTTAAATGTTAAATGTTAAATGTTAAATGTTAAATGTTAAATGTTAAATGTTAAATGTTAAATGTTAAATGTTAAATGTTAAATGTTAAATGTTAAATGTTAAATGTTAAATGTTAAATGTTAAATGTTAAATGTTAAATGTTAAATGTTAAATGTTAAATGTTAAATGTTAAATGTTAAATTTTAAATGTTAAATGTTAAATGTTAAATGTTAAATGTTAAATGTTAAATGTTAAATGTTAAATGTTAAATGTTAAATGTTAAATGTTAAATGTTAAATGTTAAATGTTAAATGTTAAATGTTAAATGTTAAATGTTAAATGTTAAATGTTAAATGTTAAATGTTAAATGTTAAATGTTAAATGTTAAATGTTAAATGTTAAATGTTAAATGTTAAATGTTAAATGTTAAATGTTAAATGTTAAATGTTAAATGTTAAATGTTAAATGTTAAATGTTAAATGTTAAATGTTAAATGTTTAATGTTTAATGTTTAATGTTTAATGTTAAATGTTAAATGTTAAATGTTAAATGGTAAATGGTAAAAGTTAAATGTTAAATGTTAAATGTTAAATGTTAAATGTTAAATGTTAAATGTTAAATGTTAAATGTTAAATGTTAAATGTTAAATGTTAAATGTTAAATGTTAAATGTTAAATGTTAAATGTTAAATGTTAAATGTTAAATGTTAAATGTTAAATGTTAAATGTTAAATGTTAAATGTTAAATGTTTAATGTTTAATGTTTAATGTTTAATGTTAAATGTTAAATGTTAAATGTTAAATGTTAAATGTTAAATGTTAAATGTTAAATGTTAAATGTTAAATGTTAAATGTTAAATGTTAAATGTTAAATGTTAAATGTTAAATGTTAAATGTTAAATGTTAAATGTTAAATGTTAAATGTTAAATGTTAAATGTTAAATGTTAAATGTTAAATGTTAAATGTTAAATGTTAAATGTTAAATGTTAAATGTTAAATGTTAAATGTTAAATGTTAAATGTTAAATGTTAAATGTTAAATGTTAAATGTTAAATGTTAAATGTTAAATGTTAAATGTTAAATGTTAAATGTTAAATGTTAAATGTTAAATGTTAAATGTTAAATGTTAAATGTTAAATGTTAAATGTTAAATGTTAAATGTTAAATGTTAAATGTTAAATGTTAAATGTTAAATGTTAAATGTTAAATGTTAAATGTTAAATGTTAAATGTTTAATGTTTAATGTTTAATGTTTAATGTTAAATGTTAAATGTTAAATGTTAAATGGTAAATGGTAAAAGTTAAATGTTAAATGTTAAATGTTAAATGTTAAATGTTAAATGTTAAATGTTAAATGTTAAATGTTAAATGTTAAATGTTAAATGTTAAATGTTAAATGTTAAATGTTAAATGTTAAATGTTAAATGTTAAATGTTAAATGTTAAATGTTAAATGTTAAATATTAAATGCAAAATTTAAAATTTAAAATTTAAAATTTAAAATTAAAATTTAAAATTTAAAATTTAAAATTTTAAAATGTGAAATGTAAAATGTAAAATATATAATATCATTTTTAAAAATTAGAACTATATTTTTGTTTCGATTAAAAAAAAAAAACTATGAAAAAACTGAAACTAATCAAAGCTAAATCTATTTATTATTTGCATTTTATATTAATCAAAAGAATTATTTTAGCTTGTGCCAACAATTTTAAGCCCAATGATGATGATGCAATTCCCACTTGGCTGCAATCATAACGGAGCCATTTGCAAGCCACTTGAAATCAAACATATTGAATGCAATAAATGGTTTTTCAACATAAGCTGTCCATGCACAAGCACACTCTGATAAGCTTTTGCAAATTGGCCAAACAAATTCTATATTGAAATTCAAAATTACGTAGTACAAAAATGGTAACACGCTCACGTCAGCCAGCGATTAGCATCAAAAAGTCACTGAGGCGCAGAGGGAATTAATAGTCAGACACCAGCATATATGCAAAACAAATGGTTTATATAAGTATAATCAATACAAATTATGCGATAACCGAATGATAATTGGCGTTTAAGGACACTTGACCATATTCTGTCGGATAAGATCAGCATGGTATTTGTTCAACAATTCATTAATTTATACATATGTATTCTTTAAAATAGATTCATAATTACATAAATTAATTTATTTATAAATTCATATAATAAAATAGTCATTAGTTCGTAAATTTACAAATTCATAAATTAATGAATTCATCAATTCATAGTTTCGTAAATTCATTAATTTAAAAACTCATATACTCATCAATTTATTAATTCATAATTTCATAAATTCATGAATTCAAAAATCACAAATTATAAAAAAATCATAATCCTTCAATTCATTAGTTCATAAATTCATTAAATCATCAATTCAATATTTTTCATTAATTCATTCATAACTTCAGCAATTAATTTATTCATTAATTCGTACATTCATAAATTCATATATTTATAGATGTATACTTCATTAACTCAAAAGCTCATTAGTTCATAAATTCATCAATTCATAAATGCCTTAATCGTTAATTCAAAAGAACATTAATTTGCTAATTCGTAAACTCTTAAGTTTATAAAATTCATAAAATTGTAATTTCATCAATTCTTTAATTCAAAAACTAATAAATTCAATAATTTAAAATTTGTAATTTGTAAATCGTACATAGACGACGATTTGCTACATTAATAAAATCATAAATTATTCTATAAATTATAAATTCATATACTTCTATACATAGTTTCAAATCCGAATATTTAGTTATTTATAAATTGCTTAATTCCATAATTTATAAAAACCTAAATTCATGACACAAAAATCTGCCTACTGAGTATTTCTAAAATTGTAAGTTTTGTATTTTAAATATGTGTGTGTTTAAACTCATGTAAATATATTAGCAAATATATACTTTGGCCACTAACTGGCTTATTTACATTTTCAATAATTATGCTTTTGGGCCAAAAAGTACCAATTTGTTGTGGATTTGTAGTTAACGCCTTTATAAGCCAAAATTTACAAATTGGCTAAAAACAACAAGCCACACAACGCAAGGCAAATAAATGAAAATGGGTTGTGGAAATTTGTAACGATATCAAATTTTATTAAATACAAAATGCTCTAGTGCATTTTTGTATTTAGTTTGTTGCAAATTCTGGATAGATATTATAAATGAAGAGAAATATTAATAAAAAACTGTAATTATTTTTAATACTTTACAAAACATTTTATATTTTATTCAAGTTTTACTTTCTAAAGTCTTAATATAAATTAAGTTATTTTACACCATAGTTTACATTAAATGTATTAAAAATATATTTCCAAAAAATATGTTGACTCCACAATTTTAAACATATTTTATAACATTTGTAAAACATTTTTTAAAACATATTATATATAGATTTTTTACCATATTTAACACTATATATTTGCACTATAGTTGTACAACAAACTTTAATTTGTACATTAAATTTTCACATCACATTTTTACAGCATTTTTTTACACCATATTTTGCATGATATTTTGCTCCATACTTATAAACCATAATTTTACACCTTATTTTACACCACATTTACGATATATTTTTCACCATATTTAACATCATATTTTATAACATATTTTACATCATATTTTAAACAACTTATTTTACACCATATTTTGTATAGTATTATATACTATTGTCAACCATATTTGTATTTTACACCATATTATTAAACCTTAATTTTAAAGCATATTTTACACCATAATTTTACAAATTATTTGATATTATTTTTTACATTAAATTATACACCATATTTTTGGACATATTTTATACCATATTTTACACGATGTATAAATCATATATGTACACTTGGTAATAACAGTAATTTACACCATATTTGTAAATCATTTTCCATAATATTTGTACACCAGATTTATAACCTTAGTTTTACATAATATTTACACCATATTTTTTAACACTATTTTATTATTTAACAACCATATGGTAAGTAATATTTTATGTCCCAATTACAACATTTTTTTATACAATATTTTTTCAAGATATTTTACGCCATATTTTTTACATCACAATATTTTACGGTATATTATACGCTATATTTTACATCATATTTAACATAATATTTTACGTCATATTTTACATCATGTGTTACATCAAATTCCACATCATATTTTACATCATATTTTACATCATATTATACATCAAATTCCACATCATATTTTACATCAAATTCCACATCATATTTTACATCACATTTTACACCATTTTCTAAACGCTACTTTTAAACCCTATTTTTTAGCTGAATTTTACGTCATTATTACATTTTTTACATAAAATTTTACACCATAATTTTTTATCATATTTTAAAATTAGTTTTACACCAAATATTTACAGTATATTTTTGCTCATATTTTGCATTAATTTTTACACTATATTATTAAAAGCTATTTACACCATAAATATACATCATTTTCAACACTATATTTTTATAATAAATTTTACCCCATACTTTTTGGGCATTTTCTAAACCATATTTAAGACAGTATTATATAGCTAATATACATATCATATTTCTAAACCACCAGTTTACATCTTATATTTATGCCATATTTTTACACCGCAAAATATCGACAGTAGTAAAAATTCTACGCACATATAAAATACCTGATTTCTATTATAAATACCATTATCTAACATACAAAACCATTTTATTCATTAACTATTTAAACGTAAACTTTTGAGACAAAACAAAAATTTTAATTACATCACAAAGCTAATAAAAGAAAAAATAAAACTTCCAAAGAAACCACAAAAATGTCTAATAATGCGTGTCTTCAAATTCTTTGATTTAATTAATTAATGGTTCTGAGTTCAAACCATTTCATTTGTAAGTATGTCAGACATTTGAGTGTTTGTATTTATAAAAGTATGTTTGTAATATACCCATATTAAATATAGCACTGCTATGCGTAATTTTAGAATTTTTTTAATATACGTTAGAAAAATGGTAAAACTTTGTATATTGTGTGATTTGTTTTTAGAACAATTTTAAATACACTTCGTTACATTTAAAATTAAACCAAATTATATACTTAACAAATATAATTTGAGTTTTTAATATATAGTAGCATGCAACTAAGGACTATAACCATAGTCTGAATAACATATTGATTTTATCGAAATGACTTTGACACACAATGTTAATACGTAAAACCACAAGAATTACACATCAATAAATACATGATTTGCTTTAAATGTTGTGGTATTTAGTGTATGTACAATTGTGGTATATTTCGTACAAGTGAAATGACATAAAAAACTAAAAGTAAAAAATTAATTGCATGAAAGGTGTGAAACTTAATCTGCAATATATTTATGGTACAACTCAAGCAACTGCACAAAAAAAAATAATCGACGTAGCAACTGATATTAATTGCATTCATTAATTAACCCAGCAATAAAATTCACTAATTTTATGAAAACATTTGCTATAATTCGTTAATTCAGCAATTTCGTTTGCTGAATTATGAACATTTGTACGTCAATGCAGCAAATTAATTAGTCGGCGCAGTTTCAACAATTATATTTGCATTGCATTAGCGTACAAATATTCATAATAGCAAACAGAGTTGCTGAATTAACGAAGAATAGCAAATCTTTTCATTAAATTAGTGAATTACATTGCTGGATTGATTAATGAATGCAATTAATATCAGTTGCCAAATTTACGTTGATTATTTTTTTCTGTGTGGAATATAATTAATATCTCTAATTAATATTCTTTTTATATAGGTAAATAATACAGTATTACTCAAAAACTTACAATAGTACAAAAATATAAAATACGAAACTACGAAACTATAGGAAAAAACTACGAAATCTATAAAAAAAATATCTATCTGATGAATACAATAAATCGTAAATTGGGAATAAACAAAACACTATGTTGTTACTGACTTTACGATTTATTTCATTATAAAATTAAGTATTTTTTGAGTTTTAAGATATTATGTTTTATAAAACCAAACACTGGTAAAACTACGAAGTACTTACAAAATATTTAGACAACTGCGGAAACATTAGAAAATTACGAAATTTTTACAAAACTATAATATGTATACAAAACTACGAAATCAATCAAAAAAAGGAGGACAACTATAAATAATTATGTAATAAATGGTTTTTCAATAAGAGCGCTACAAAAGTTTTTTGTCAAGGGTTTTTCAACAGGGACGCAACAAAAGTAAAGCGACAGGCACAGCAAACAGCGCCATATTTCTTGCCGCTCATTTGACATTTCTCTTCAGATAGGTTTGCCATTTCATGATGAAAAGATATACGAGCCAACAACGAGTCGAAATTATTAAAATTGACTACCGGGAATTCGAAATCGAATATCTTTCCATCATGAAATGGCAAACCTTACTGAAGAGAAATGTCAAAAGAGCGGCAAGAAATATGGCATCGTTTGCTGTCCCTGTCATTCAACTTTTGTAGCTTTATATACAAATTAAATATATATAAAACGAGTTGGGAAAGTTCGGTCACATGGGGCGGATTTTTATAGTCGGTCGGGCCCGATTATGGAATACCCTACACCTTTGGTGGGGATATTAATGCGGGATATTTAATAGCATACCTTAATTTTAAAGTTTTTAATTATGCTGAACCTCCCCATCCTCAGAATATTATTCATATATCAGAAATTTACGTCTTATATCCCCATAAATTAAAAAAATTATATAAAAGTATAAAAAACTAAAAAAAAAATTGAAAAATATAATTGGGCGGACCACGCCCATATTTAAAATTTTGAAAGGCTAATATTTCATAGATTTGATTTTAATAATTTACGGATCAAATTTCCACTATAAAAACCCGAGAAATAATGAAAAAAAAAAGTGGGCGGATCACGCCCATTTTTAGACCACATATTTCTAGGTGAATTATAACAATACGTTTTAAATTTTATAACTATACCTTGAATACTTTTCGAGTTATTAGTTCCGAAAAAGTTATATAAAAGTGACTTGTATGGGAGGTAGGCGTGTCCGTTGACCGATTTGGCTCATTTTCAAACTCAGTTCCTACTTTTGGCTAAAATATATTGAGACGAAATTTCATCGCATTCTGATCAGTATTTCTCAAGTTATTCTGTATTCAGACAGCAAGACAGCAAGACAGCAAGACGGACAGACAGACAGACAGACAGACAGACAGACAGACAGACAGACATACGGACATGGCTAAACGGACTCGGGTAGTGATGCTGATCCTAGGGGCGTTACAACAACTAAGAATCTGTACAAACAAAATACGAAATCAACACAATACTATAAAATGTATACAAATGTATGAAATAATACAAAACTCTAAATACTATGAAAAAATGTAATTCTGGATAATGGTACGAAATAAATACAAAACTATGAAGTATATGTAAAACTGAGAAATCAGCAAAAAATCTATTAAAATCTACTAAATCTGTAAAAAATAATGAAATAAAAATAGAAAGTTACCAAATAAATACAAAAAATGGGATCTATATAAATCCAAGAACTACGAAAACTTTATAAAACTACGAAATTTACACAAAACTACGAAATGTATACAAAAATAAGAATTATACATAAAACTACAAAATCTGCACTAAACTAAAAAAAGGTATACTAAAGTATGGACTATATAAAAAACTACGAAATATATACAAAACTAGGAAATATATACAACACTATGAAATATATACAAAACTACGAAATATAAGGAAAACTACGAAATATATACAAAATTACGAAATATATACACCACTACGAAATCTATACAAATATACGAAACCATTGTCATATTACGAAAACCACAATTAATAAAGAAACAAATCATAATGTGTTTAATGCGTTTAATATTCAGAAACTCTATTACTCTACCAAAAAAATGCTCTACGAAACAACACATCTATATAAAACTATATAATATAATCTTATACTAAACTTACGAAATCGATTATAATCTACAAAATCTATAGAAAAATATGAAATAGCAAAGTAAAGTAAAGGTACAAAATAAATACAAAACAACGACATATAAATCTACGAAATCTGTACCTGCAATACGACAAAATAAAATTATATAAAGATTCGAAATATAAACAAAACTAAGAAATGTATAAAAAAAACTACGAAATATATAAAAAAAAAACTTCGAAAACTTATCGAAACAACCAAATCAAAACTACTCAAACAAAATATTTAATCCATACGAACATAATCATCGACGAATTCAGTACAAAAATATGACATAGAAAGTTACGAAATAAATATAAAACCACGAGAAATATATAAAAATGAGATTTACGAAAACTTTACAAAACTACGAAATCTACAAAAATATAACATAGAAAGTTACGAAATGAATATAAAACCACGAGAAGTATAAAAATAAGATTTACGAAAACTACGAAATCTATACAAAATACGAAAATATATATATAAAACTACAAACTGTATAGAAAATATCAAATATACACAAAACTACGAAATATATATAAAACTACGAAATATGTACAAAACTACGAAATATATACTAAACTACGAAATATATAAAAAAAAAACTTCGAAAACTTATCGAAACAACCAAATCAAAACTACTCAAAAAAATATTTAATCCATATGAACATACGAAATCAACAAAAATCTACCAATTCAGTACAAAAATATAACATAGAAATTTACGAAATAAATATAAAACCATGAGAAATATATAAAAATGAGATTTACGAAAACTTTACAAAACTACGAAATCTACAAAAATATAACATAGAAAGTTACGAAATGAATATAAAACCACGAGAAGTATAAAAATAAGATTTACGAAAACTACGAAATCTATACAAAATACGAAAATATATATATAAAACTACAAACTGTATAGAAAATATCAAATATACACAAAACTACGAAATATATATAAAACTACGAAATATGTACAAAACTACGAAATATATACTAAACTACGAAATACATTAAAATTACGAAAACTCTATAAAACAACGTAATATATACTTATATTAAACTTACGAAATCAATTACAATCTACGAAATATATACAAAATATGAACTACAATTCAAATGCTAAAAAATTAATACAAAACTTAAAATTATAAAACTAAGAAATCTATACAAAATTACAATATTAATACAAAACAACGAAATAATTAAAAAAACATTGAAATCAATACTATATAAGAAATCAAAGTACTACAATATCTTTACAAAACTACACAATCTATACAAAAACTACGAAATCTAAACAAATATTCGAAATCATTGTAATATTACGAAAACCATAATTAATAAAGAAACATATCATAATGTGTTTAATGCGTTTAATATTCAGAAACTCGATTTAAAATTGTAAAAATATAAAAAATAAATTAAGAACATTATAAATTTTACAAATTTAAAAACATGCTATAAAACAATCTTAAAAAAAGAAGAATGAAAAAAAACACTTAATTACATTAATAAATACTTTCTACAAAAAAAATGAGTACAAGACTTTTATTGTCCTTAACTCACATCCACACTTCCGTTGCATGTTCTCGCAGGACATGATGTGCATTCAGTCATTTATATTCTTTCGATTTGGCTTTCAATTACAACAAGAAGAATGAAAAAAAAAGGAAGAATGATGAAAAAATTGCCACCGAAAAGGCGGCACATATTTCACTGACATTTCATTGCACTGCGTTGTGATGCGATGCGTTGACATGGCAGCCAGTCGTAGTCGTCGTCGTCCAAGCGAAGTAGCTTAATTATGCGCGCAAAAAGGATCACAAGGATATGCGAAGCGACTGCTTGCATTTTAATCCCTGCGCTAGTGCGACCGGAACATGGAGGACGATGTCAGTGGCAAAATTGTGTTCGAGCTCATTTTATTTTATGCAGTTTTTTTGTGATTTTTATAATAATTTTTTCTTTTATATATTTTTTTTTCCATTTAATTTTTTCCACCAAGTTGACTGATTGCATCCTTCTGAAGGAGGCTGTGATGAGCCGACAGTAATAGATGCCTGTGATACGTGGTGCCTGTGATACGCGAGCCTGTGATGGTTGCCTGTGATAAACTGTGAAATGTGATGAGCCCTGTTTAACGATAAGGCGGCGGCAAACAAGCGGTTGCCAACTGTACGACTATCGTTGTGATGTATCCTGCTGACGTAGTGCATTTCGAATTGCGAAGGATTTATTGTAAAATTGCATTTATTTTTTTCTTTTTACCAGCAGTTATCATTTTATACATTAATGTATGTATTAATCTCTGCACATTACACTCGGTGTATTACAAAAAGATCCAGTTGCACTTGTAGCTACTATGTAACTGCAACATGTAGCCTGTGCAATTTATACAAAGTCTCTACATTGTACGTTGTAATCTTTTAATATGGCGGCTTAAAAAATTGCGCGCATCACTTCAAAAATTCCATGTTATCAATTATGATGTGCAATGAACAGCATTAAATGGAAAATCGCAATCTTTAAATTTTTTACAAATTTTAATTTATTTATTTCAATAAAAACTCAATTTTTCACAAAAATTTAATTTTTCACTAAAAATTCAATTTTTCATTAAAATGCAATTTTTACTCAAAATTAAGTTCATCACTAAAAATTAAATTTCTCACTCAAAATTCAATTTTTGACTCAAAATTCAATTTTTAACTAAAAATTCAATTTTTCACTAAAAATTCAATTTTTCACCAAAAATTCAATTTTTCATTAAAAATTCAATTTTTCACAATAAATTCAATTTTTCACTAAAAATTCAATTTCTCACTAAAAATTCAATTTTTCACTAAAAATTCAAATTTTCACTAAAAATTCAAATTTTCACTAAAAATTCAAATTTTCACTAAAAATTCAAATTTTCACTAAAAATTCAAATTTTCACTATAAATTCAATTTTTCACTTAAAATTAAATAAATTGTTCACTAAAAATTCAATTTTTCACTAAAAATTCAATTTTTCACTAAAAATTAAATTTTTTGCAGAAAATCCTTTCTTCACTAAAAATTAAATTTTTTGCAGAAAAATCATTTCTTCACAAAATATTAAATTATTCAATAAATTTTCAATTTTTCAATAAATTTTCGCTCAATTTTTTTGTCAATTTTTTACTAAAAATTAAAATTTTGACAAAATATTCAAATTTTCACTAAAAATTTAATTTTTCACTATAAATTCAATTTTTCACCAAAAATTCAATTTTTCACCAAAAATTCAAATTTTCACTAAAAATTCAATTTTTCACTAAAAATTCAAATTTTCTCTTTAAATCCAAAATTCACTCAAAATTGAATTTATCACTCAAAATTCAAATTTTCACTAAAAATTTAATTTTTCACTAAAAATTCAATTTTTCACTAAAAATTCAAATTTTCACTAAAAATTCAAATTTTCACTAAAAATTCAAATTTTCACTAAAAATTCAAATTTTCACTAAAAATTTAATTTTAACTAAAAATTCAATTAATCATTAAACTTCAATTTAACCAATTTTTCACTAAAAATTCAATTCATCACTATAATTTGAATTATTCACTATAAATTCAATTTTTCACTAAAAGTTCAAATTTTCAGTTAATATTCAATTTTTCACAAAAAAAATAAATTCTTCAATAAAAATTAAATTTCTCACTAAAAATTAAATTTTTCACTTTAAATCCAATGTTCACTCAAAATTGAATTTATCACTCAAAATTCAATTTTTCACTAAAAATTTAATTTTAACTAAAAATACAATTTTTTACTAAATATACAATTTTTCACTAAATATACAATTTTTCACTATAAATTCAATTTTTACCAAAAATTCAATTTTTCACTTTAAATCCAATTTTTACTCAAAATTGAATTTATTACTCAAAATTCAATTTTTCACTAAAAATTTAATTTTAACTAAAAATACAATTTTTCACTAAAAATTCAATTATTCATTAAAATTCAATTTAACCAATTTTTCACTAAAAATTCAATTCATCACTATAATTTGAATTATTCACTATAAATTCAATTTTTCACTAGAAATTCAATTTTTTAATAAAAATTCAATTTTTCACTAAAAGTTTTAATTTTCACTTAAAATTTAATTTTTCACTAAAAATTAAATTTCTCACTAGAAATTAAATATTTCAATAAAAATTAAATTTTTCACTAAAAATTAAATTTTCAATAAATTTTCACTTGACCTGAATTTACTGCCAATTTAACGTCTTATTGAATTTGTCTTTCCGAATTTATATTGAGTTCTTGACTGATTGGCAGTTGGTTTGTGCTTGTGGCACAATGATGAGGTTGATGTAGATGATGATGATGATAATCATCGTCATAATATCGACATTACTGACTACGTTAATCATAGAATATGCCCATTGTTTAATGCAGTGTCGCATTAACCACCAAACCGCTGCTTGCCCTGTGGCATTTCCAACGAAATCCACCAAAATTACGCAACCTGCAGTAAATTTAGACACAAAATGAAAATGTTGTTGGCTAAATTATAAGACCAAGTATGGTTTTACTATGGTTTCTCGTTGTCACCTATATAAATTAAACCGAAAACAACCAAATGTTAAAACTTCAAAATTTAGGATATGTCAGACTGATAGATCAAGGAATAAAATAAAAATACGATTTTAGTGATATAAATAAACGATTAAATCCCAATAAAATTGGTAATAGGACAATTTCTGATTTAACAGTATACATATTTCAGTACAGACATACATATTGTAGTATACAGTATACATATTGTAGTACACGTATTTCAAAAATAAAAACTACAGAAAACAAACACATACTACATATTCTACAATATGTAGAAAACGAACTTCTAATACATTGTGTAGTAAAATCCAGACAAATTAATACAAATGTATTAAAAAACGATCAAAATGTAGTAGAATTGCATTTTTTCAAAACGAAGACATAAATGTAGTATAATTTACTACAGTAATTTTTTCGGTGTAATAATTTATAAAATTGACTTAATTTAATAGTATAGAAACTATAAATTGTATGGTATAAATGATATTCTTTCTTGGAGTGGTTAATGTCGGAGCGCATTACACACATGATTAAAGTGGTGATATTAATTTGCAGAGAGAGAGAGAGAGAAACACACAGAAATTTCGGTAATCAAAGTAGACAACATTTAAACGACGTCACAGACCAACAACACAAGTCTTTAGGTTGCACTTTGCACGCCTTCTTATAAGACCTGCACTACTAAAATTTCAATGGCGATGCTTTGAGCATTAGAGCGTGTTTGCCTCTTTGGCTCTATGTGTGAGCATAGCATGTATATGTTTTATGAATGTGTGTGTGTGTGTGTGTGTGTGCTATAAATGTTTGTGAGAATAATATGCAGCTTATTCGCGTGTGGTGCATGTTGCGGCGCATGTTTGTGGTGTGACGTCGGAAGACAGCCAACCAAGGTATAGCGTCTTGCACTGCGGTTGATTCAAAGACTAAGACTGAGACTGAAATTGAAGCTGTGGTAAATGCATTGTGAGCACACTAATTTTCTTGTTAACATAGCGTATATGGGTTTGGAATGCTTTTGTGCAAAATTTTGTATTTGGAATTTAATTAAACAACAAATTTAATTCCTAGTAATAAATGCAATTTTAAGTAAAAAAAACTGAATTTTTAGTGAAAAATTGAATTTTTGGTAATAATCGGTTTTTTAGTGAAAAACACAATTTTTAGTGAGAAATAAAAATTTTACTGAAAAATTTCACATTTCAATTTTTAGTGAAAATTTTAATTTTTAGTGAAAATTTTAATTTGTAGTGAAAATTTTAATTTTTGTGAAAATTTAATTTAAAAAAAAAAATGAATTTTAAATGAAAAATTTATTTTTTAGTGAAAATTGAGTTTTTAGTGAAAAATAGAATTTTTATTAAAAAATTGAATTTTTAGTAAAAATTTAATTTTTAGTCAAAAACTAAATATTTGAATTTTTATTTTTAGTTGAAATTTTAATTTTTAGTGAAAATTTTAATTTTTAGTGAAAATTTTAATTTTAAGTGGAAATTTTAATTTTAAGTGAAAATTTTAATTTGAAGTAAAAATTTTAATTTTAAGTGAAAATTTTAATTTTAAGTGAAAATTTAATTTTAATAAAAAAAAACTGAATTTCAAATGAAAAATTTATTTTTTAGTGAAAATTGAGTTTTTAGTGAAAAATTGAATTTTTATTGAAAAATTGAATTTTTAGTAAAAATTTAATTTTTAGTGAAAAATTAAATATTTCAATTTTTATTTGCAATTTTAATTTTTAGTTGATATTTTAATTTTTAGTGAAAATTTTAATTTTTAGTGAAAATTTTAATTTTAAGTGAAAATTTGAATTTTAAGTGAAAATTTTAATTTTAAGAGAACATATTAATTTTAAGTGAAAATAAAAAAAACTGAATTATAAATGAAAAATTTAATTTTTAGTGAAAATTGAGTTCTTAGTGAAAATTTGAATTTTTAGTGAAAAATTGAATTTTTAATGAAAAAGTGAATTTTTAGTGAAAAATTGAATTTTTATTGAAAAATTGAATTTTTAGTAAAAATTTAATTTTTAGTGAAAAATTGAATTTTAGTGAAAAATTGAATTTTTAGTGAATATTGAATTTTTAGTGAAAAATTGAATTTTTAGTGAAAAATTGAATTTTTAGTGAACATTTGAATTTTTAGTGAACATTTGAATTTTTAGTAAAAATTTGAATTTTTAGTGAAACAATTTTAAAATTTTTTGACTTTTAAAAATGTCACTGTTCCGTATTTTAATCTGTTCTAAGAAACTGACAGCTTCCAACTGATTGCATTTCCAAAAGAAAAATTGAAAAATTGAATTTTTGGTAAAAATCGGTTTTTTAGTGAAAAACACAATTTTTAGTGAGAAATAAAAATTTTACTGAAAAATTTCAAATTTTAATTTTTAGTTGCAATTTTAATTTTTAGTTGCAATTTTAATTTTTAGTTCAAATTTTAATTTTTAGTGAAAATTTTAATTTTAAGTGAAAATTTAATTTTAATAAAAAAAAAACTGAATTTTAAATGAAAAATTTATTTTTTTAGTAAAAATTGAGTTTTTAGTGAAAAATTGAATTTTTATTAAAAATTTAATTTTTAGTGAAATAATAAATATTCCAATTTTTAGTTGCAATTTTAATTTTTAGTTGAAATATTAATTTTTAGTGAAAATTTTAATTTTTAGTGAAAATTTTAATTTTAAGTGAAAATTTTAATTTGAAGTAAAAATTTTAATTTTAAGTGAAAATTTTAATTTTAAGTGAAAATTTAATTTTAATAAAAAAAAACTGAATTTCAAATGAAAAATTTATTTTTTAGTGAAAATTGAGTTTTTAGTGAAAAATTGAATTTTTAGTGAAAAATTAAATATTTCAATTTTTATTTGCAATTTTAATTTTTAGTTGATATTTTAATTTTTAGTGAAAATTTTAATTTTTAGTGAAAATTTTAATTTTAAGTGAAAATTTGAATTTTAAGTGAAAATTTTAATTTTAAGAGAACATATTAATTTTAAGTGAAAATAAAAAAAACTGAATTATAAATGAAAAATTTAATTTTTAGTGAAAATTGAGTTCTTAGTGAAAATTTGAATTTTTAGTGAAAAATTGAATTTTTAGTGAAAAAGTGAATTTTTAGTGAAAAATTGAATTTTTTGTGAAAAATTGAATTTTTAGTGAAAAATTGAATTTTTAGTGAAAAATTGAATTTTTAGTGAAAAATTGAATTTTTAGTGAATATTGAATTTTTAGTGAAAAATTGAATTTTTAGTGAAAAATTGAATTTTTAGTGAACATTTGAATTTTTAGTGAACATTTGAATTTTTAGTAAAAATTTGAATTTTTAGTGAAACAATTTTAAAATTTTTTGACTTTTAAAAATGTCACTGTTCCGTATTTTAATCTGTTCTAAGAAACTGACAGCTTCCAACTGATTGCATTTCCAAAAGAAAGAAAATAAAAATGAAATTTGATAATGTACACAACAAATTATATAAAATTAAATAAAAAAGTAAAAAATGTCACATAGAAAACAATTTAAAGAAATGCCTTAGTTTTGCGCAACCTGACAAACTGTTCGTTTACACTTGAGTGGCGCTCAGGCCAGGCGATATCAAATGTTGCAAAATAAAATGAGGGCCATTTTTTATTTCAATATTTTTTTTTGTTCCACACAATATTTGCTATTTTGAGACGCTGTCAACTGGCTGGCGGAGCATTAAGTGTATGAAGGATATTAACTGTCATACGCTGATTGACATCGACTACAATGCGACACTAATGACTGACTGCAGCCCAAACACTTGGCCATTTTGGACGACCGGCAGCTAAGTTACGCTGCTCTGTAGGCCCGGCACTGCACAGCCCGGCCTGGCCTGGCAGTTGGTCAACAATACGAATTGCTGATGTTGGCAACTAATAAAAATGCTCGGTTTATTGAATGGCAGCAAATAGATAAATGAAAATTGACAGTAACTGTTGAACCATAGGGGCAAAAGTGTGAAAAAGAAAAAAACCTAAAAAAAAACAGATAAAATCGAAATGAACGAAACGGAAGTTCAAAGAAATTCACACTCAAATTAACATTGAGAGAAGTTGAAAAAGTTTACATTAAGGTGCGCAAAACGATGATTGAAATTGAATTTAATGGTATAGTTTTAGGCGCTTTTAAAATTTAATTTTTGATGTTTGTGAGAAAAAAAGCAAGTTTTTCTGATATTTAATAAAAAATTTAATAAAACAAGTTGAGATTTTTTTTTAATTAATTTTTTTTAATTTATATAAAAATTCTTTTGGTTTTTTACTCAATTTAGAGTGTGTAAAACAATGCTTAATATAAAACAAAATTGAACTTATTTTTAAAGCATGGTTTTCGGCTCTTTTTTAAAAATTTTTATTATGATTTGGGTTACTCACTTCAAGGTGTACAAAATATTAATTGGAATCAATTTAAAATGATTTGGTTTTTTAAAGCATAACTAAATTTGCATTACTATTTTTTTATATATATATAAAATAATATATTTATATAAAATATATTTTTTATATTTTCGAATATTTGTATTAAATTCAAATTAAATTTATTTGTAAAGCCTAAATCTAGGTTTTTTTTAAGTATTATTTCTAGAATATTTGAGAAATAGTTTTTCATTTTTACATTGTTGTATATGTTGTTCGAAAAATATTTGCTTATTTGGAAAAGGTTAACAAAAACTACTAATTAACATAACATAAAAAATAAAATTAGAAAAAAGAAAGAAATACATAATTTTAGGCGCATTTCAAACATTTTGTACATTATCTGCTTTTAAGTGTTTAGTTTATATTATTTTTATTTTAATTACTATTAGCAGCTAAGTGCCACTAAAAACACTTTTACTATATTATAGTATCTTTATATAGAAAAACCAAAAATATATGTCTTTGCACACTTAGCCCAAATGTATGCAGAAAATAACGCACAATTGATTTCAGTGGTCACATTATGATGCCAAAAAAGGTCAAAAAAAAAATTGAATTGATTGCAACTTTTTATTTTTTAAATTTGTTTCGGAATAATTTTATTTTCATCCAAATTTTAAATTTTCATGAAAATAAATTTTTAATCAAAATCTTAGATTTTTAAAAATTTAATTTGAATTTCAAAATAAACTAAATCACTAAAAAAAAATCAGTATTTCACTAAAGTGTCAAATTTTCATAAAAAGTGCAATTTTTACTAAAAAAAATGTTCACTAAAAATCTATATATATAAAAATGAAATGTCCTGTGTGTGCCAGAGCATCACGGGAGAACGAACTGACGGATTTGCCTGATTCTTTTTGTATTTTGTTCGTGTCAATGCAAGAGTGGTTTAGGAAAAAAGAAAAGTCGGAAAAACCCAAAGAAAATTTTCCTCCTAAGGTACAAACATGGGCGTGGCAAAACTAAACTTTTAATTCAAAATATCTGTATAAGATAGCCACAGTTATGAAATTGGGCTCAGTAATGTATTTTGTTGTTGTTTATATTTTTGCTAAATGTGGGCGGAATTTGATAAAGGGGAGTGTCACTTCCCATATAACCATAACTTTTAAAATGCTATAACTCCTGACCAGAGTTATGTAAATTGGAACAAAGGTTCATATTAAAAAGTAAAATCGTCACGTAGAATGTGGGCGGGATTGTATAAAGGGGCGTGGTATCTTTATACAAAAGGGGCGTGGCACATCCTGACATACTAAAAGTAGAGTTATAAAAATCAAATCAAATGTTCATATTTAAAACTCCGATCATCACGTCGAATATGGACGGGATTGGACAATGGGTCGTGGCACCTCCCATACTAAAAAAAAACCTTAAAATTTGCTATTACTCTTTACCTACTAAGTGCAGAGTTTAAAAAATCGAAACAAAAGATTATATTAAACATTGTAATTGTCACAGGGCTGGAAAAAAATCCGGATACTTTGTGAAAAAAAATTCTGGAAGCCGTTTTCATCAGATACTATTAGATTCAATCAATATCTACCGCTTCAAAAATTGTCATAGAATTGACTTGATTTAAATCCATGGTTTCGGCGACTACATCATTAAATTATTTGGATCTACATAAAGGCCTAAGTTGGGTAATATGTATGTTGGCTAATTTAATATATGAATCATTTCATTACCATCTTCACCAGAGATTTCATCCAGCAGTGGTTCAAATAATTATTTTCGATTTGGTGATTTATATCAAATTCTTAAATTTTCAAAACATAAATTGTACCCTGAAAACCACAAATATATTTCCTTAGTTATAATTCGAAAAATGTTCAAACATAAAAAAAATCAAAAAATCTTGGAATTTTTAAGTGGATGAAACAAAAAAAAACGAATCGATTTTTTGGGAGTGGAGAGCCCTGCGTAGAATTTGGACGGAATTGGACAATGGGACGAGACACCTCCCATATAACAAAAATTTTAAAAATGCTAAAACTCCTGACTTAATAACAGCAGAGTTTTACAAGTCGAAACAAAGGATCATTTTTAAAAATGTTAATAGTCACGTGGAATGTGATCGAGATTGGAAATAGAGGCATGGCACTATGATCAATATGGGCGGGAAAAGGCGACGTAGACATGCACTAAAAAGGGGCGTAAATGTATCCACACTTTATGAACGATATAGTTTTACAATTACAAAAACTTTGCACGGGCGAAGCTGTGAACGGGTCCAGCTAGTACAAAATAAAATATTCATTCACTAAAAATTCAATTTTTCACTAAAAATTCAATTTTACACTAAAAAATACAATTTTTCACTAAAAATTCAAATTTTCACTAAAAATGCAAATTTTCACTAAAAATTCAATTTGTCACTAAAAATTCAATTTTTCACTAAAAATTCAAATGTTCACTAAAAATTAAATTTATAACCAAAAATTAAAATTTTCACTAAAAATTAAAATTTTCACTAAAAATTAAATTTTTTACTAAAAATTAAATTTTTCACTAAAAATTAAATTTTTCACTAAAAATTAAAATTTTCACTAAAAATTCAATTTTTCACTAAAAATTCAATTTTTCAATAAAAATTAAATTTTTTGCTAAAAATTAAATTTTTCACTAAAAAATTAAATTTTTCATTAAAAACTCAATTGTATACTAAAAATTAACATTTTCATTACAAATTGAAATTTTCACTACAAAATAAATTTTTCATTAAAAAATCAATTTTTCACTAAAAATTCAATTTTTCACTAAAAAAAATATAATTTTTCACTAAAAATTCAATTTTTCACTAAAAAATTAAATTTTTCACAAAAATAAAATAATCCGTTTTCACTAAAAATTTAATGTTTCACTTTAAAATTCAATTTATTACTAAAAATACAAATTTTCACTAATATTAAATTTTTCATTTCTACCTAAAATTTCAATTTTTCGCTAAAAAAAAATATTTTTCACTAAAAATTATATTGCTTATTAAAAATTCAAAATTTCACTATAAAAATCAAATGTTCATTAACCAAAAGGGCATTCCATTGTGACGGGCGTTACATTCGTACGATTAAAAACCTTCTCATAGGATAGATATATTTTTAGGATGCAGAATATAGATCTTATGGTCCTCTATGCATGTATAAAAAAAGTTTTGCAATAGCTCCTACACCTTTTTAAAAATTTGAAGTTAAATGCTATGACGGACGTTACACGCACTTTTTCAAAAAACAGAGTTTACTCTACAAAATATTAAATTTTAGCTAAACTACTCGGACTATGGGCATAAGGTATATCTCAAATATTTCATTAATATTGAGAGTTCTCTTCTCTATAACAAAATTCTGAAATGGTTACTTTGATCACTGACTTATAAAGTATAAAAACTTGTGACGGGTGTTACATATTTTGGGACGGGCGTTACCTGTACGAATCTTATACAAATATAGATGAAAATTCAAATTATGAATTCAAATTTTTTGATGAACAAGAGCAAATTTTAGTGGTAGGAATGGTAAATCGTTATTTTAAGGGACACCGTCGACATATAATTTATGTGGAAAACGGAACATTTCGTTGTGAAAAAAATTACCATTCTTTTAAATTAGTACTATGTCTGTATCATTTGTAATCCGTTTCCATCGCAGCTTATATAAATATTTCTCGCATTTCGAAAATCATGAATTTTTTTGTGATTTTTAATGATTTTTTGTAAGGTTTTGAATTTCCCTTTTTTTATATTTCCTTATTGAATATTTTGAAATATTTACTACTTTTTCTATGGTCAAATAATAAAATAATTAATTATTCCAGAAAAAAATATATCCAGAAAAAAATTCCCTCAAATCCCATTAAAATTGGTCAATAGGACATTTATTGATTTAATACTATAAAAAAAATAAATCTTTTAATATAAACTCAATGGCATTGTCATGTTATTTTCTAGTATTTAACGGTATTTTACGATTAAAATAATAATTTATCCTATTGTCTATTTTTAATAGTAAAAAACTATTATTTTTATAGTATATTTTTCTGGGTGTATATTAAGAAATATATAATTTTCCAGTATTTTTGTTTTGCGACGATTGTGACGGGCGTTACAATATTTTGGATGGATATAGAAAACTCGAGAATATCTATGAAACCAAAGACTATATAAAATGAATAGATACGACAAAAATATTTATTTTTACAAAGTATTCCAGTTGTAGGTTTGCAAAATAGTTTGCAAAATAACTTTTACCATTTTTTTTGTGACGGGCGTAACAACTCAAAAGACTAAAACTGTTTGGTTAATTGTCAGTACTTTGAACCACTTATCACCAATACAATATTTGGCATACTTACACCAAAAAATTGCCTTTCAAATTATACTATTCAATATTCTTTCGGATTCAAAACAACGAAACTACACTGTTTCATATATTGCCTCAATTTTATGCAATAAAAATTTTAAAAAAATACTTGACTTGAATTGAGAAAAAAATACATTTGCCATGAATTTTGGTAAATTCTAATCACAGAATATGAAATTATAAGTATTTCTTATTCTAAAAATCATTAAACGGAATCAATAGGTTTAACTTTAATATATCACACCTTGGTAACGTTTTCTGTGGAATGCCTCAAAATCAAATTTGCACTGAAAATTCAAATTTTACTATAAATTAAATTTTTCACTAAAATTTAAATGTTCACTAAAAAAAATGTTAGCACATCAAATTTTCAATAAAAATTCATATTTTTACTTGAAATCGAATTGTTCTCCAATATTAAAACACCAAAAAACCATTAAATGACAACACATTCAATTTGTTAATTAATAAATTTTAAAATAACTGTGCAGTTTTTGTGTTTTTCTACAGCAATAAAAAAAACAAGTAAAACTTTAAACACTAATTAAAGGACAACAACTCAGTGACAAGTTGCAAGCAAGGCTGTGCTTTGCAAGGCTGAATGCAGCAATGAAGGCTGGCAACAACAATAACAACAATTACAACAACTTAGCACAAGACAAACACCAAAACTACAACAAGTTATTTGAACGGAAATATTTTAACTGACGCAGGCGGCAGGCAGCGCATGTATAAAACACGCAAACGAGCGAAGCAACGCAACTGTATGAGTAACATGTATGCTGCACTTTGTTGGAGTATGTGTGATGTAATGTGTGTGTCTGTATCTGTGTGCTGAAGGCAAAGGACAAAGCAGTAACGATAAATGTTGCCTAGGTTAGGGTTGGGTAAAGTTTGAAAGGCTGCCAAAGCGAAAGGCCAAAGCGAAAAAAGCAGCAGAATAAGTAGTAGAAGTTGTTGGTGACGTAGCATAAAGTGTGCCTACGTTGTGAAACTTAACAACAACAAATAAAGAAAAAAGCAAACAACAAAAATTACGTGGTGTACAAAAACAACAACCTTAACAATTTGCGGCAACTTCAGGGCCATGCAAACCTAATTGACTTGGTTGCTGAGAACCAAACACATGTTGCTCACATGCACAAAATGCTGCAGCAACAGCAGCGTCAAACAGTTGGCTAGCAACACGAAGCAGAAAAAATGAAATCAACGACTGTCGGCCAACGGCGACACATGACAGCAGACACGACGAAATAAAAACAAATAATTGAATCATATTTAAAGTAAATCATTTCATGTTTAGTATTATGTTTGGGACAAACATGTATGTTTTGTGGTGAGTAGAATCATTTATAATAATTATTCTATAATTACTGCAATCATGTGTTTAATGTGGTTTATTGGTATAATCATTAAATGTTTGTACCAAGTATATTTTAAAGAAAACATTGTTGCAGAGATCATTTTCTAATTGCTGTAATCATGTTTTTATATGTGACTTTGTTGTAGTCGACTTTGAACATTTACCCCAATCATTATTTTTATTTACAACATTGTTAATTAAATCATAATATAATTAATACCGCAGTTTTCAATGTGGTGTATTGGTGTAATCATTAAATGTTTGTGCCAAGTATATTTTAAAATAAATTTTGTTGCAGAGATCATGTTCCAATTGCTGCAACTATGTTTTTCTATGTAACTTTGTTGCGGTCAACCTCAAACTTTTACTGCAATCATTATATTTAATCAACAATGTTTTAATTGTTGATTAAATCATAATATAATTAATACCGCAGTAGCATCGGTAACTACAGGTTAGTACGTTGGACCGCGAACAGAAAGGTCCCAGGTTCAAGCCTGGACTGGTGCTAACAATGTCTTTTCATAGAAAATATTTTTCTATACCACGCTATCTCTCGGCAGTAAATGGGAAACCTAAGAGGGTAAAACATTGTCTATGAATAGCTCTCACCCGCCGTTCAGAATCGGCATTATAAGGACTGCGTCTAATAAAATTGTCCGTTACATATCTTCCCATATTGTGCTATTGCAAGATTCAAATTAAAAAAAATTGATCATAGTAGCTCTGAATTAAATGGCAGAAAATAATTTGTGTCAGTTATAGTCAATACAAAATTTATTTAACGCGAAAATGACAAACGAAGTGGAAGTGCGAGAAAATATAATTAAAATTTTCCAAAAACAACCTAGTTGGTCTTTTAAAAAAATTGCCAAGGAGGTCGGGGCTAACCCTAAGACCATTTCTCGCGTTATCAACCGCTTTAAGGAAGACCTGAGGGCCACATGATCGTGAAAAGTCGAAGAAGGTTGTGAATATTTTAAAGAAAGATTCAAGCATATCCGGAAGGAAATTGCCGAGAAAGGCGGATTGCTCAGAATCTTTCGTGCGCAGGGCTAAGAAAGAAGCTGGGCTGAAGACGTACAAGGTCCAAAAAGTTCCGGATAGAAATGCCGTCAAGAATGAAACCGCAAAACAACGAGCTTAAATTAAAAGCTGAATCACGATTTTTTTTTTTAAATTCGATTGCTACATAATGGACGACTAAACTTATGTTTTATCGGACTTTTCTCAGCTACCTGGACAGGAATTTTATACAGCCGATTCTCGAGGAAATGTCGCTGAAAAGTTCAAATAAAAAAATGACAAAATTCCCAAAGAAATTCCTTGTTTGGCAGACAATTTGCAGTTGTGGAAAAAGGAGCAGCGGGTACAAATAATAGCGAAATATATGTGAAGGAATGCTTGCAAAACAGATTGCTTCCATTTTTACGCCAACATGGAGTGTCCACATTTTTTTGACCTGACCTCGCTTCATGTCACTACAGCAAAACGGCCTTAGAGTGGATCCAACAAAATGCAGTGATTTTGGTGCCTAGAGAAGCCAATCCACCAAACTGTCCAGAACTCAGGCCGATTGAGAGATACTGGGCTTTAGTAAAAAGGGAGATGAATACAACAAAAAAAGTGGCCAAAGACCTTCAAGACTTTAAAAGAAAGTGGTCTTCAGCAGCTGTGAGGGTGTCGGACACTACCATTACAACATTAATGGAAGGGGTTCCGGAAAAATTTAAACTTTTTATTAAAAAATATTAATTTCTGGTTTTTTATATATTTTTTTAAATCTAAAAATAATTTGCAAAATAAAATATTTTATTCTATAAAAATTCGATTACTAGATTTCTAGATTTTTTTCATTTTTGTAGCGGACAATTTTATTCGACGCAGTCCTTATGGTAGATCACACCACTTTGAGTACAAATATAACACAAGTTCTTATAGGACTATAGCGCCAAAATATTATTATATTATAATTAATACCATCAAGTTTTCAAATATCACTTTGTTGAAACAAACATTTTTATAATTGGAGACGTCGTTATAATAATTATAATCCTGATGTTTTATGAGAGACATTATTTCAAAAATTAGGACAATCTAGATTTCAAATGTGATGTTTTTTCTAGAAATGAATAGTACGAATAGACACCACGGCATCTTTAGTAGTTCTTGAAAAAATTAGAATGAGTTTTGATGTTTTATATAATCATAATAATCATCATCATAATCTAAAACTTCAATATAAGACATTTTTGCACATCTGCACAAATACATTTGAAATCCACTTCAAGACATTGCACAAGCAGTGTCAAAACAAAACACAAACAAGACGTAGTTGTAGTGAAGAGTCAAAATGATGTACACTGAAATGAACTGCTTATGACAATGATTTTACTTTTTTTTATCATTCTTACATTAAGGAAATTTAAAATATATAAGAAAATCATATAATATTTTTTATTAAGTTTTTTATTTATCGAGCTAATTGAACTAATTGCCATAATTAGTTAACAAAAAATATAACAACTTATTTTTACATCCTACCATTATTTTTTATCAATTGCACTTTTTTTACAATTAAGCAAAATAAACATTAATTTAAACATACTCTAATTAAATATGTAGATAATAAAAATTGGGCTCACGAGCCAAATATATTCGGCTCGCAAGCCTCATTTTTAATTTTATGAGCTCATGTGCCGAAAAGTTTGCGCATGAGCTAATTTTAATTGTGAGAGCCGAAAGTTCAGCTCGCTCACGAGCGATCCAATTATGAGCCAAATCGGTACCCAGTACAAAAGTGCCACATAAAAAAAAATCTTGCCGTAAAACAACAAAAACAACTCAACAACAACAACCAACATTTGTTGACCAAAAGTTGCCCGCAACGTCAGACAGCCACAGACAACCGCATGAATTCAATTAAAAACTAAAATCTGCACAAATTACAAGAACAGAAACAAAATTAGCAATGAGCTGTGTGAGAGTGTTGCCACCTGATTGAATTGCACATCATTAAACACGTTGTTTGTGAAGTGAGTCGAGCGCCGCGACCATCGCGCGTCTGCGGCCGCCTTGACATCATACGCGCGTTGCCAAAAGCCAATTAATGTCTTCGTAACATGGCATTAATTTCACAAAACGAAACCTTGCAATAAACCGCTAAGCAACAACAGTATCAGAAACAGCAACAACAACAGTGGATACTGTAAAAACAACAACAACAATTTAGCCAAAAGCCGTTAGTCGCCGACAGACGCGCGCCACCTGCTAGATTGGCGTGCGTTGCCAACATGCAAATGAGAACGGTTTGCGACGCAACACGGCGACGACGACGTGGTTGGCAACATTAGATCTGCTCATTTGCATGAATGGCAACCAAAAAAAAAGGTTATGTGAGCGAAAAAATGCATTGTGCTGATGAGAGTCATGTGAGAATATGTGCCAGAGTGCAGCGGGAAAAAAAATGAGAAACAACAATGAGTCTCCATATTGGTGCTATTGTTGGACGGTGATGTTATGCTATGTCATATGTTTGCAAAGGTGCAAATTGTATTTTTTTAAACTTGAATAATTTTCGAAAATGGTTTCGAATTACAATTTTAAATAACATATACAAAGCATAAAACCCGATCGAATTGATATTTTAATACGATTTCGATCAGAAGTTTCAACAGGTCGAATAAATACTTAATTGAAATTCAACCCAGTACACCCAGAAAAAAATACTATATAAATAATAGTTTTTTACTATTAAAAATAATCAATAGGATAAATTATTAATTTAATCGGAAAATACCATTAAATACTAGAAAATACCATGACATTGCCATTGAGTTTATATGAAATATTTATTTTGTGTATACTATTAAATCAATAATTGCCCTATTGACCAATTTTAATGGGATTTGAGGGAATTTTTTTCTGGGTGTAGTAAATTTCAGGGGTAAGAATATATGCTAGCACTGATTCTCAAGCAAGTAGAACCCCTTTCCGACTAAATGATTTCCTATCTTTTTTTTATATGAAATGAACCTTTTTGCAGGACTTCCCCATTCGTGAGGTTATTCGTAAATATAGCCAAAAAGGTACATCAACACAATCAAATTATTGCTAAAACTGCGCCGACCAAATTATTAATTGTATTAGCGTACACATTCATCAAATTAGCAATCGCATTTGATGCCAACAGCTATGTGTATTCGCATACCGCGTTGATGTTATAGCAGTGCGTGGTCGCTATAACAGTGCGTGGTGTGTGTTCGTGTACTCGCTTACAGCGCTCGTGAATTTAGTGGAATTCGTGAAATTGGTGGAATTCGCTTAGAATTAGAATTTTTAGTTGACGGTTTGCGCGCATATCACTTCACATTTGGTTCATGTCAAAAGAAACGCTTATAGAGTTTGATCATACTCTATTGGTGTCGTTAAAAATGATGATGATGGCAATAGTTTCATATTTAATTATGCTTCATCATCAGAAAAGTATATTTGTTATATACTTTCACAAGAATTTATATTATTCTTTTTTAATAAACTAAAAAAGAATTATGAGAATACTGTGAAAACACTAAAATGTTTTTAAAACGTCGAACATATCAATTAAATAATTTGCTACTTAAGCAAAATCATTTATTGGTATATTTTTGGAAGCAAATAACATTGTTAGCGAATGTGTTTGCTCAATACATGAAAATGGCAAAAATGTCATTGCTAGACCAATGAATGGTGTACAATTAATTTTGATTGCTGTCTTTACGTCGATTATCTTTTTCTGTGAAATAGTCACCAAATCGATTGGCGCTGATTCTCTAGAAGGTGTGCTAGAAGTACACTATCTTCAGTGATGGCATAATGTGTTTTGAGCATGCGAAGAAGTTGTTTTAGCCGGGCTTCTACTGGCAAGGCCTGGACAAATTTACTACTGGGAAGTTCTAGTTTATGATTTCAAAAGAATATCACTTTTGTAAAATGAAAGTTCAATAGCTTTAAAGGTTCAAGATTGTATTATGAAATGCACGTATAAAATACAATATTGATATGCTGTATTGAAATTCATGTTTGAATGTAAAGTTTGAGATTCATCACTGAATTTCAAAATTAATGTAAGCGATTGAGAAGTCATATTGATATGCTATATTGAAATTAAAGTTTGCTGTTCCTGATATAGATTTAAAATAAAAGTATGCGCTTGAAATTCAAGTTTAAGATTCAAAATTGGTATTAAAGTTTCAAGATTATTTTAAAAATTGTATCTTGTTGCTGGAAATTAAGGTTATAGAAAGTGTGGAGATTGAAATTTAAATTGTCCGTCGAAATTATGATATTAAATAATAATAATAAAAATAATAATAATAATAATAGTTGGGCGCTACAGTCCTATAAGAACTTAGGCCGAGCTCTCTCACCATTTTGATCTGTGCGTGTTATATTTGTACTCCAAGTGGTGGGACTTACAGTTTATTGCCGGGTAAGAGCTTTTCATAGGCAAGTTTTTACTCTCGTAGGTTTGCCATTTACTGCCGAGAGGTAGCGCGGTATATAAAGATGTTGTTAGCCCCAGTCCAGGCTTGAACCGGGGACCTTTTGGCTCGCAGTCTAACACACTAACCACTGAGCTACCGCGGCTACTATTGAATAACTAAATTGAAATTCAGGATTAGGATAGATTCGAATAGCACGGAATTGGGTACTAGGACGGAATTGTGGTGTTTTACCTTATAATTGAGTTTGTTATTACGAATGGTTATTCAAGATTAATATTCTGTTTAAAATTCGATAGATTTAAAAGAGCTTGAGATGAAGAAGAGTTACAATTGGAGATTTCTATATGTCATCGAAATGTGATATTGAGAGAGCGATAACTGATATCCACAATAAATATATCCTCGTCCAGAAACAAAGAATTGTTGTTCTGCAGTCTTTACAACTTCACGAATTTTAAATTTATGGACATGTTTAATTTTTCCATTGCCCTCGTTCATTGATCTCGTTCAAAAAACCAAAAATTTTTTTTGTCAAAAATCTTTTTTTCGAAAAAAAAAAAATTTCCGAATCAATTTTTTTTTGGAAACATTTTTTTCTGATATTTTTTAAATAAAATTTTACAAAAACACTTTTTTTTCAGATTATATCTAAATATATATATATATATATATTTTTTTTAAATTCTTAAAAAATATTATATTCATAAATATTATGAACAAATTCATTAATATGACGATTCAAATTCATTGTATTGAATATTTCGTTCTTCACTATGATGTTAGTACGAATAATTTCACATATATAATGAATACATTCATCAATATGTCATTTAATAAACGGTGGTATCAATATGATGAATCTGGTAGATGGTGAAAAAATTCATAATATTTATGAAAAATCATCTTATTGATGGTTTTTTTTTGTAATATGGAATACAATTCGCACATTTGGGCAAAACCTCTTTGGAGTTCCTGGATCGAATCCAACAACGTGAAATATACATATTTAATAGGGGATGTAAATATTTCAGACTCTATTAGTTCTCTTGAGCACCGAAAGATCAGGGTGTGTAAGCCTTTTTTATAGGTATTACAATGGTAAGTGTTCGAAATCCATTGCCTGATTCCAACTCGGGTATATAACCAAACCCACCCTTTCGTAGTACATTCGACTCTCAATAGAACCACGCATTATAGAGAAAATTCGTTCTTCAGTCGCACGTTACATTATGGAACCATCTCCCTGTATCCCGACATTTTTGATATTGGCAAGTTCAAAACAGACACTACTCCATCTTTTCTTCCTTCCTCTAACCTATAATCATTTTCTACGATCAACACTATGCATTGCATGAATAGGGGGCATCACCTGAGCGTTGGTTAATTTGTAAAAAAAAAACTTTGTTGCCATCGGCAGTGGAGCGACACACGAGGCCGTCATATTTACGAATGTTTGTCTCGAATCAATGTTGGCTGTGTTGTGTATGTTGCAAAAGACAGCTGGGGGCTATATGTTGCTGATGGTTAACAGTGGCTCTTTATCTGTTCGACTGCGACTCTTTGCATTTTCGAAATGGCACAGCACAAATTTAATTTTCTTTTGTGGCAGCGAAAGCCAAATAATTCAAATTTAATGTTTTTTAATTATTTTAAATTATTAGTTATACAAATAAAGAAAAAGTGCAATATTTAAAAAGAATATAAAATTATATTAACTAAAAAACAATTTTGTAAAATGTAAAAGACGAAATCGAAAAGGAAAATTAAAAAAAAAACTTTTTATGACAATTATTTTTATACCAGACTGTCAAATTGGTATGGTAAACAAAATAAGTTTAAATTTAGTTTAGTTTTCCCCATTTTTGAAACATCTATAATCAGAATGTAGTTAAATTTTACCGTCAGAAATACAATAAATAATCAGTTAATGTAACATTTTAAAAAATTGTGTTATGTCAAAGCCAAATTGACATCTAGTTTAAAAAGCTTTAAATTGGCTCGTATATCTTTCCATCATGAAATGGCAAACCTTACTGAAGAGAAATGTCAAAAGAGCGGCAAGAAATATGGCGTCGTTTGCTGTCACTGTCGCTCTAATTTTGTAGCGTCCCTGTTGAAAAACCCTTGAAAAAAACTTTTGTAGCGCTCTTATTGAAAAACCCTTTATATCTACGCCATATGGTATTGAAAATGGACGAAATCGGCCCATCCGTAAACTGTGATCAGAACACTATTTTTAAATACCGTATTTTTTAAAATTGATTTTGTTTTAATATTTTTTTCATATTTATATTTATGGATCTTGAGCACGTTAAGACAATATCTTAAAATTTATTATATCATCACTATCATGCCGAAGGGGACGAATGTGTAATTTTCGACATTTGCTTTATACAAATTTTTGAATGTAGTTTTTGCTCAACTATAATGTGTCAAAATCGTTTGTGGTTTTGATGGATATTTCTTGCCACAAAAAAATGCCAATGGGGCGAATTTGAAATATTGAAAATGTCGTCATGCCAAAAGGGTGAATATTTTTGTTTTTTTGCCATAACTTTTTACTGGTAAAAGATAAAATAGCGATGTAGAGCAATGAATTGTTTGTTTTTAATGCACCTATCGATTATTAAAAAATAATTTACCAAACATTTTTCTTGCTGACAACAAAAATGTCGGTACATTATTTTCAAATAATAATGCCAATCGATAGGTGCTTTAAAAACGAACAATTAATGCCTTTACATCACTATTTGATCTTGTACCCATGAAAAGTTATGGCAAAAAAACAAAAATATTTGGGTTTTGGGCAGAATATAGCTACACATATTCCGTATTTATACCTCAGTAAGTTGTCCAAATCAAAAAAAAATTTAAAAACGTTATGCTAATTGATGAATAAACCAAAATAACAAAAAATTTAAAAAATAATAATTTTTAATAATTTGTAAAGCAATTCAAACATTATAATTTGATTCCCCAACATTTTTAAAAATGCACATTCGCTCCTTTGGCATGTCAGTGACCTTATTATTATTTATTATTTTTAAAATAATTATTATTGTTTTAGATTTGTAGTTATTTTTATTTATTTCAAACTATTTTTTTTTCGATTTAGTCTAATACTAACTACGTGTTTCTGTTACTAAACTTAAGTTTCCATGTTACCCGACGGTATTGCTGATTAACAAAAGCACTTCCTGCCCGGCTTAAGAACAACAGACAGTATAAACTATTCGCACAAACAACACTATCAAATGCATCATCAACATTATCCGCCGCATCAACAAGTTGATCATCAGCAACTCCTTCATCATCGTCATTAACATCATGAACAGCAGCTGCAGTTACTTTCAATAGCAACCAATGTTGCCAGAGATTCGCGTTCAACTTAAGCTGTATCTTTAGCCACAACACTTGCTCACTTTTTTATTCTGCCATCCCTCTGTCTCTTTTTAGATTCCCCAATGTATTTTGTAGCATATTTTAGCACGTGAGTATTTAGTTGTTTTTTTGTGTTCTTCTATTCTGCCAGCTTTAAGCTTTATTGCCCGCTGGAAGACAGAGCACCATATGATAGACGTCAAAAACAAAACAGAAAACTACATCCATTGTTTATCTCCAGAGACAGTTCGTTGCTTTTTTACTTTCTGTCGTCATCTATTATTTTTTTATTCTTTTTTAATTCTTAAGCTGGAGTTATAATAGACGTACGTTCTCAAATGTCAACGGAATGTCGAAATCCAAATTCTACGAATCTTTACGTCTCGGCCAAGTACGTTACCTGGATTATAAACATTTATATGATGTACACATTTATCGAAACGTTACGTCCCGTTCCGATGATATTTAACGTTCTCAAATGTCACCGAAACAGAACGTAACGTAACAATCCTAATGCTACACAGAAAAAAAAATGTACATCATATTGAGCAATTCTGTTCTTCAAACCATGATTCATTGTATTCGAGAGCCATTCATAATATTAATGACTAACGACATCAATGTTATCATAAATATGATGTTATCATAAATATAATGAATCATAAATATGATGAACGCTTGGTAACTGTCGAAAAAGTGTTCTTCAATATGATGAACTATATGTGAAGAATACGTTTCATCATATTAATGAACAAAAACATAACATACAACACATTTTACTTTAGATTGAAGAATGCTGTTCATCAAACCAAATTTCAATCAAAATATTTATTTTTCGTTAAATTTTTTCCGCACTTCTCAGTTCTCAAGTAGTTCTTGTTATTTCTTATATAATGTATGTTCGACATGCATTAATTAGTAAAATGTTTTATAATATATTTATTTATAATAACAAAAAATGAATATAAATGATATAAATGAATAAATGATATATAAATGATTATATTAAAAAAAAATATGTTTTTTTCGAACAAAAATTTTTTTTTTGAAAACACTTTTTTTCGAAAAAAAAATGGTTTTGAAAAAAAAAATTTTTTTTGAAAAATATTTTTTTCGAATTTTTTTTTTTATAATTTTTTTTAAATAATTTTTTTTTCTCTTTTTTTTTAAATAAAAATTTTACAATTTTTGTTTTTTTTAATTATTAAAAAAAAAATTCTTAAAAAAAATAATGTATTCATATACATTATAAACAAATTCATCAATATGACGAATCAAATTCATTGTATTGAATATTATGTTCTTCACTTATATGTTCGATAGTAAAAATAATTTCATATATATATAATAAATGTATTCATAAGTATGTCATTTAATTAACGTTGGTCAAAATATCATGAATCTGGTAGTTGGTGAAAATATTCATAATATTTATGAATAAATTAATCATATTGAAGAATTTTGAGTCCCGTTTTGATGACATTTGAGCACGTCACGTCTATAATAACTCCTGCTGTATACTCTACCTTCTACAATATTATTATTAATTTAATCATTATTTATCCATTTTTTATATAATTTTCTTTTATATCATAAACATATTTGTATCGTGCCTTCGCTCAACATATTCGTCAAAAGAATATTAAAGTATATCTGGACTACCATTATTTATAGCTTTTTCTGGATTCTTTCATCTTATTTCATCTCCTTCATAAAATTTTCCATTTATCATTATTCAATATCATCTATTACTACAAATTAAGAAATAAAATTTCTTCTAATTATCATTTCTTAATCAAATCTTATTTACATTCTCTCCAATATTATTTTATTTTTTTTATCAACATTTAAATTACATTCTTAACCAGCTTATTCATAATTTCACGGAGGAGAATGAACTTCTAAAACTGAGGAAGGAATTGGGTCGAATAAAAAATTGTAGAGCTTTTATTAATATCAATAAAATCCTACCTAAGTTCAAGAAATTATCATCTGATTATTAAGAAAGCAAAATACAAAATACGTTACCATAAAAGTAAACAAGATTTATTCTCCTGAATTTTAGAAGTTAATTTATTGGCTATAAAAACCAAAAATAAACACATAAAATGTATACACTTTTCTTCGCAAAAAGAGCACGTGCTCATGTAAATGTTGTTGTTTTCATCATCGATCTTGCCTTGTCTGTAATATTCGCTCAAATGATTTGTTTTGAAATGTCCGTCTTGTCTATCGATATGTTAAAAGTGCAATTATTCTTGATATACGGAGATTATGTTCTTATACATCAAAAAGTAACTAACAGCCTCTGCATACAAGAACAATTGCTCTTAGTTACTTGTTTGATACCTAAGAACAAAATTTCTCTATATTAAGAATCTTAGTTACTTTCAACATATTGACAGACTGACTAACTTACAAACAAATTGAGATGACAGACGGACAACGCAAAATAAAGCACAATAACGAATATTATACAAAAAAACAAAATCGAAAACAAAATTTTGGGATATAAACAGCAACAACATTTATGATACCTAAATCAAGTATAATGGGGTCTCAGTTACTTTTTTAATAACTAAGTGGATCTGTTTCTTAAAATCAAGAATGTTTTCTTCTAGCTGTATATCACTTCGTATATTTCTTGTTTCCTTCTGAATTTTATTTTCAACTTTTTCATTACGTTTATACTTAACCAACTCTTTCGTTAAATTTACCATTTTTCATTATTCAACATCATCTTTTTCTATAAAATTTAAAAATCATCACTAATTATTCATCCTTTTGTATTCATCATTTCCTATCCATCATTTCCTATTCATCATTTCAAAGTCATCATTTCCTATTCATCATTTTTTATTAAATAATATTAATTCATCATTGTATAATTAATTACTTTATTTCCTTTATCTAAAGAGTTCCTTTGATTGAACTGTCTATAACTTGTACTACACATTCATCAAAATATTCTTCATCAATTTTTACATCATATTCAACATCATTTCATACGTTACATTAATATCTCTCTGATCCATTTATTTTGTAACGCATTTGCAACTTAATCTACTCCATAGTATACTTCATTTCTACATTATTTTCTCAAACATCAGTAACTTCAACTTGATAATCATCTCCATCTTCTCCGTCTTCCACAACTCCGAAATCCTGCATTATCCACATCTTGTGTATTTTCTGCATTCTGCATTGTGTTGCATACTTTTGGGAGTTTATACAGCCACAACTACGACGACAGCTACCATAAGGTTGCTGTTTAAATAAGATTAAAACTGTTTATCATAGCCAGGGTCACATAAGACCAAAGACTGTTCTTTTCTTTGTAGAACAGAAACTTAGCACAGTTTAGGGCGCTCAATGCACGCAAACAAATGTCAGTTGCATTTTTTTAAGTTTAACAAAATGTGCATAAAATGTACAAAAATTGTTCAAAAAATTACAAAAAATAAAAATTGCAGTGAGTATTAAATATTTTACTTTGACAATCGCTTACCGTAATTATAAATTTGGTTTTATGGGGAGTTTTAAAGATCCTTCATATTGTTGAAATTAATGTTTACAGAATCTTTGTAAAATGTTGATAAAATGTTTATAGAATGTTTACAGAATGTTTATAAAATGTTTATAGAATGTTTATAAAATGTTTATAGAATGTTTATATAATGTTTATAGAATGCTTATAGAAGGTTTATATAATGTTTATGGAATTTTTATAAAATGTTTATAAAATGTTTATAGAATGTTTATAGAATATTTATAGAATGTTTATAGAATGTTTATAGAATGTTTATAGAATGTTTATAGAATGTTTATAGAAAGTTTATAGAATGTTTGTACAATATTTATAGAAAATGTTTATAGAATGTTTATAGAATTTTCATAGAATGTTTATAGAATCTTTATATAATGTTCATAGAATGTTTATAGAATGTTTGTAGAATGTTTAAAGAATGTTTATAGAATATTTATAGAATGTTTATAAAATATTTATAGAATGTATATAGAATGTTTGTAGAATGTTTAAAGAATGTTTATAGAATATTTATAGAATGTTTATAAAATATTTATAGAATGTATATAGAATGTTTATAGAATGTTTATAGAATGTTTATAGAATGTTTAAAGAATGTTTATAGAATATTTATAGAATGTTTATAAAATATTTGTAGAATGTTTATAGAATGTTTATAGAATGTTTATAGAATATTTATAGAATGTTTATAAAATGTTTATAGAATGTTTATAGAATGTTTATAGAATGTTTATAGAATTTTCATAGAATGTTTATAGAATCTTTATATAATGTTCATAGAATGTTTATAGAATGTTTGTAGAATGTTTAAAGAATGTTTATAGAATATTTATAGAATGTTTATAAAATATTTATAGAATGTATATAGAATGTTTGTAGAATGTTTAAAGAATGTTTATAGAATATTTATAGAATGTTTATAAAATATTTATAGAATGTATATAGAATGTTTATAGAATGTTTATAGAATGTTTATAGAATGTTTAAAGAATGTTTATAGAATATTTATAGAATGTTTATAAAATATTTGTAGAATGTTTATAGAATGTTTATAGAATGTTTATAGAATGTTAATAGAATTTTCGTAGAATGTTTATAGAATGTTTATAGAATGTTTATAGAATGTTTGTACAATATTTATAGAAAATGTTTATAGAATGTTTATAGAATATTTATAGAATTTTCATAGAATGTTTATAGAATCTTTATATAATGTTCAGAGAATGTTTATAGAATGTCTGTAGAATGTGTAAAGAATGTTTATAGAATATTTATAGAATGTTTATAAAATATTTATAGAATGTATATAGAATGTTTGTAGAATGTTTAAATAATGTTTATAGAATAGTGATAGAATGTTTATAAAATATTTATAGAATGTATATAGATTGTTTATAGAAAGTTTATAAAATGTTTATAGAATTTTCATAGAATGTTTATGGAATCTTTATATAATGTTCATAGAATGTTTACAGAATGTTTGTAGAATGTTTAAAGAATGTTTATAGAATATTTATAGAATGTTTATAGAATATTTATAGAATGTTTATAGAATGTTTATAGAATTTTTATAGAATTTTTATAAAATGTTTATAGAATGTTTATAGAATGTTTATAGAATGTTTATAGAATATTTATAGAATGTTTATAGAATGTTTATAGAATTTTTATAGAATGTTTATAGAATGTTTATAGAATGTTTATAGAATGTTTATAGAATTTTTATAGAATGTTTATAAAATGTTTATAGAATGTTTATAGAATGTTTATAGAATGTTTATAGAATATTTATAGAATGTTTATAGAATGTTTATAGAATGTTTATAGAATGTTTATAGAATGTTTATAGAATTTTTATAGAATGTTTATAGAATGTTTATAGAATGTTTACAGAATTTTTATAGAATGTTTATAAAATGTTTATAGAATGTTTATAGAATGTTTTTAGAATGTTTATAGAATATTTATAGAATGTTTATAGAATGTTTATAGAATGTTTATAGAATGTTTATAGAATGTTTGTAGAATGTTTATAGAATGTTTATAGAATGTTTGTACAATATTTATAGAAAATGTTTATAGAATGTTTATAGAATGTTTATAGAATTTTCATAGAATGTTTATAGAATCTTTATATAATGTTCATAGAATGTTTATAGAATGTTTGTAGAATGTTTAAAGAATGTTTATAGAATATTTATAGAATGTTTATAAAATATTTATAGAATATATATAGAATGTTTGTAGAATGTTTAAAGAATGTTTATAGAATATTTATAGAATGTTTATAAAATATTTATAGAATGTATATAGAATGTTTATAGAATGTTTATAGAATGTTTATAAAATGTTTATAGAATGTTTATAGAATGTTTTTAGAATGTTTATAGAATATTTATAGAATGTTTATAGAATGTTTATAGAATGTTTATAGAATGTTTATAGAATGTTTATAAAATATTTATAGAATGTTTATAGAATGTTTGTACAATATTTATAGAAAATGTTTATAGAATGTTTATAGAATATTTATAGAATTTTCATAGAATGTTTATAGAATCTTTATATAATGTTCAGAGAATGTTTATAGAATGTCTGTAGAATGTTTAAAGAATGTTTATAGAATATTTATAGAATGTTTATAGAATATTTATAGAATGTTTATAGAATGTTTATAGAATGTTTATAGAATGTTTATAGAATGTTTATAGAATTTTTATAGAATGTTTATATAATGTTCATAGAATGTTTACAGAATGTTTGTAGAATGTTTAAAGAATGTTTATAGAATATTTATAGAATGTTTATAGAATATTTATAGAATGTTTATAGAATGTTTATAGAATTTTTATAGAATGTTTATAAAATGTTTATAGAATGTTTATAGAATGTTTATAGAATGTTTATAGAATATTTATAGAATGTTTATAGAATGTTTATAGAATTTTTATAGAATGTTTATAGAATGTTTATAGAATGTTTATAGAATTTTTATAGAATGTTTATAAAATGTTTATAGAATGTTTATAGAATGTTTATAGAATGTTTATAGAATATTTATAGAATGTTTATAGAATGTTTATAGAATGTTTATAGAATGTTTATAGAATGTTTATAGAATTTTTATAGAATGTTTATAGAATGTTTATAGAATGTTTACAGAATTTTTATAGAATGTTTATATAATGTTTATAGAATGTTTATAGAATGTTTTTAGAATGTTTATAGAATATTTATAGAATGTTTGTAGAATGTTTATAGAATGTTTATAGAATGTTTATAGAATGTTTGTAGAATGTTTATAGAATGTTTATAGAATGTTTGTACAATATTTATAGAAAATGTTTATAGAATGTTTATAGAATGTTTATAGAATTTTCATAGAATGTTTATAGAATCTTTATATAATGTTCATAGAATGTTTATAGAATGTTTGTAGAATGTTTAAAGAATGTTTATAGAATATTTATAGAATGTTTATAAAATATTTATAGAATATATATAGAATGTTTGTAGAATGTTTAAAGAATGTTTATAGAATATTTATAGAATGTTTATAAAATATTTATAGAATGTATATAGAATGTTTATAGAATGTTTATAGAATGTTTATAGAATGTTTAAAGAATGTTTATAAAATATTTATAGAATGTTTATAAAATATTTGTAGAATGTTTATAGAATGTTTATAGAATTTTTATAGAATGTTAATAGAATTTTCGTAGAATGTTTATAGAATGTTTATAGAATGTTTGTACAATATTTATAGAAAATGTTTATAAAATGTTTATAGAATATTTATAGAATTTTCATAGAATGTTTATAGAATCTTTATATAATGTTCAGAGAATGTTTATAGAATGTCTGTAGAATGTTTAAAGAATGTTTATAGAATATTTATAGAATGTTTATAAAATATTTATAGAATGTATATAGAATGTTTGTAGAATGTTTAAAGAATGTTTATAGAATAGTTATAGAATGTTTATAAAATATTTATAGAATGTATATAGATTGTTTATAGAATGTTTATAAAATGTTTATAGAATTTTCATAGAATGTTTATGGAATCTTTATATAATGTTCATAGAATGTTTATAGAATGTTTGTAGAATGTTTAAAGAATGTTTATAGAATATTTATTAAATGTTTATAGAATATTTATAGAATGTTTATAGAATGTTTATAGAATTTTTATAGAATGTTTATAGAATGTTTATAGAATGTTTATAGAATATTTATAGAATGTTTATAGAATGTTTATAGAATGTTTATAGAATGTTTATAGAATGTATATAGAATGTTTATAGAATGTTTAATGAGTATATTTAATATATTCATTAAACATATAATGTTTATAGAATGTTTATAGAAAGTTTATGGAATGTTTATAAAATGTTTATTGAATATTTATAGAATGTTTATAGAATATTTAAAGCATCTTTATACATCAACATAGATCTAAAAGATAAATCTATACTGAATACATTAACAAGCACAAATTTACAAATCATCACTCTTGTGCTTATTATTTTTACAGACTTGCATTAAAACTGCTCCAGTAATGAAAGACTATTAAAATAATTTAGTAGTATCTAGTAGTATTTAATAGTAGTATTTAGTGCCAACTAAATAATTTTACCAGTTAATATGCTGTGGTAGACATCTTCTGAGTGAAAGTCCTTTTTGGAGTAGTCATTGTCGTCGACGTTGATTGCCAAGGCAGCCGTGACAAAGCTCGTAATCATTGGTAGCAATTGACATAATAGAGGCTTATATGGTATTACAGCAACAACAACAACAATAAATATAATAACAATATCAGCGCCCTACCTTCTAGAATGGCACCATGTCCTTGCAGTTGTTCCAAACGGTCCCAAAGACCTCTCTACACGGTGTGATGAAGATGTTCGTGGTCCTTATATCGTAGATGCTCTCGTTCTGATAGATGCTCTCTGTTGTTATGTGATTTGTGCTCCCCCTTGAGTTGCTGCTTTTATCCTGTATACAGCAAACAAAAGTCTTTGAGTATGTCCTGCCCCATGGTTTGTCCTGCTACCAGCTAGTCAGGCAGGCAGGCAGTCAGCCAACCAATAACATTGAATGGCACCATATTAAAATCGTTATCATTGTCAAAATGAATGGCACAACAAATTGATCCTGCTGCAAGGACCTACTTTATATTTTGTTATATGAACTACGCAACACTGCGTCGTGGTTCAATAAATTTTAATCACCTACTGCGGAGTGATTTTCAACAAGAAAGCCACAGCCGGCCGCCGCAGTACGAAATGTTCGTACAAGAACCAAAAGGAGAACTGCGAAAAGGACATAGCGCAGAGGTGCTGCAAATGAAGATCCTTTGGTGGGAATGATTGTGGTCGAACGATTAAAGTTAAACAAGCGTAATTGACAGACAGACAACCAGAAAGTAAGACGGGAATTTATTTATATAACAATCATGAGAGGCATAAAGGACTTTTTGTATGTTATGTTGTAAAACAAACGAAATTTATATATTTAATATTTAGCAAAAATTAGTTTTTATTGAAAATTTTAATTTTAGGTTAAAATTTAAATTTTTAGTGAAAAATTGACTTTTTAATGAAAAATTTAATTTTTAGTGCAAAATTGAATTTTTAGTGAAAAATTGAATTTTTAGTGAAAAATTGAATTTTTAGTGAAAAATTGAATTTTTAGTGAAAAATTGAATTTTTGTGAAAAATTGAATTTTTAGTGAAAAATTGAATTTTTAGTGAAAATTTGAATTTTTAGTGAAAATTTGAATTTTTAGTGAAAAATTGAATTTTTAGTGAAAAATTGATTTTTTAGTGAAAAATTGATTTTTTAGTGAAAAATTGAATTTTTAGTGAAAAATTGAATTTTTAGTGAAAAATTGAATTTTTAGTGAAAAATTGAATTTTTAGTGAAAAATTGAATTTTTAGTGAAAAATTGAATTTTTAGTGAAAAATTGAATTTTTAGTGAAAAATTGAATTTTTAGTGAAAAATTGAATTTTTAGTGAAAAATTGAATTTTTAGTGAAAAATTGAATTTTTAGTGAAAAATTGAATTTTTAGTGAAAAATTGAATTTTTTAAAAAATAAATTTTTAGTGAAAATTTGAATTTCTAATAAAAAAAATCTAATTTTATGTAAAAAAAAATTAATTTTTAGTGAAAAAAAGGAGTTTCAATGAAAATTTAAATTTATAGTGATAATTTGAATTTTTAGGAGTAATTGAATTTTTACGAATATTTGAATTTTTGTGAAAAATTGAATTTTTAGAATGAAAATTTTAATTTTTAGTAATATTTGAATTTTTATGAGTGAGTTTTTATTTGAAATTTATGAGTGAAAAATTTAATTTTTAGTGAAAATTTGAAATTTTAGTGAAAATTTGATTTTTTATTGAAAATTTGAATTTTTAGTGAAAATTTGAATTTTTAGTGAAAATTTGAAATTTTAGTGAATATTTGAATTTTTAGTGAAAATTTAAAATTTTAATGAAAATTTAAAAATTTAGTGAAAATTTAAAATTTTAGTGAAAATTTAAAAATTTAGTGAAAATTTAAAATTTTAGTGAAAATTTAAAATTTTAGTGAAAATTTAAAATTTTAGTAAAAATTTAAAATTTTTGTGAAAATTTGAATTTTTAGTGAAAATTGAAATTTTAGTGAACATTTGAATTTTTTGTGAAAATTTGATAAAATGGAATTCTTAGCTTAAAGTAGAATTTTTAGTGAAAATTTAATTTCTAATATAAAAGCCTTCAACACTCAAAAAGTAGTTAGAAAACCATTATGCGTTTAAATTTACTCAGTTCTAGTAATCCACTCAAACCCCAAAACGAACCCTTTAAACTCCACGAAAAGCAGAAGAACCGATTAAGCCAAAAAGAATAACATTAAATGTAATGAATAAGAACGAAACAAGAGACATCAAAAGAAAGTACAACAACACTTAGCTGCAATAAAATAAATAAAAGATTAATAAAATTGCAATTTTTAGGAAAAAGACGAAAAACACCAAAGAAAAACAAAAACAGAGAGCACAAAAATTTCCCCAGCGTATTGAAACAACAACCAACACATTTAAGCCAAATTCCCGCCCGAGTACTTACCATATATTAGTTTCAAATGTTGTACAAAACCAACAACAATAACAACGACGACATATACTAGAACGAAATGTCCGTCCAACCAAGAAGCTTTCCAGAAGTTCCAACAGCTTTATACAACCCCAAACACCATCGATTCGTTCATCGAGCTACCCACCTCATCATATTGCAAATTGTTGTAAAGCGAAAATATAGTGGAAGACAAACATTTGTTGTATGTGTTGAGTACAAGAGGATTGAGTATTTTTTTGGGGTACATTCAGAAAAATTTAATTTTAGTATAACTCGCAACTTCATCAAAACTACATAACGCACTACTTTCGCTCTCTGCTTTTTTTCAAATTTGGTAAGGGGTTTAAATTGTTCACGAAATTCTGAATCTCATTCTTTGCTTTTTAAAATGTTTTCTATGCTTTCGTTTTTTTATTTTTCATATCGCTTTGTTTCCTATTTGTTCAATATACTTACAAAACTCTTTTCAAAATACTTTGACATGCAGGAACTCTGAAAGCAACAGAAAAAACGCATTCATACCAAATTATTTGAAAAAGTTGTTAACACCAGCAAAGTACAAATTTTGAACCATTTTAAAAGTCAAGAGTTAAAGTATTTTAAAACTCAAAGCATTGCACAAGAAAATAAAAAAATATATAACGATCTTTGCTTGTAGTTTTGGAATGCTTTGGCTTTCTAATATTTGTTCATTGCTTTCATCACAACTGAGAAAATGTTTTCGTTCGATCGAGTCTTCCTTCGATCTTTCCTTTTCAAATTTGGTTATGATTTAATTTGAACACACTAAAAATGAGTTTTTTGAAATGTTTTCGCTTTTTTTACATTCATTACTTTTATCTCTAGAGCTTTAATGTTTTCGTTTATTTCCCTTTGAATTTTTTTTCGAAAATACTTTGATTTTTGAAGAAACTCTGAAGAAATAATTTTGCAATGCTTTGGCTTTCTTACATTCGTTCATTCGTTACATTTTTCGGTTTTGCTTCCATCACTTTAAAATCAACTGAAAATGTTTTCAAATTTCGTCATGATTTAAATTGCACACACAATAACTAACCTTGCTCTTTGCTCCTAAAAATGAATTCTTTTCAAATGCTTTCGCTTTTTTTTACTTCCATTACATTTATCTGTTAAGTTTTAATGATTTCGTTTAATTTCCTTTTGATTTTTTTTTTGGAAAATACTTTGACTTGGAGAAACTCTGACGAAATATGTTTGAAATGCTTTGGCTTTCTTACATTCGTTACATTTTCGACTTTGCTTTCATCACTTTAAAAATGAAATGAGAAAATGTATTCGTTCGATCTTTGCTTTTTAAATTTCGTCATGATTTAAATTGCACACACACAATAACTAACACTGCTCTTTGCTCATAAAAATGAATTCTTTTGAAATGTTTTCGCTTTATTTACTTTCATGATAAGAAATTAAACGAAAACGTTAAAGCTAAAGATAAAAGCTTTAATGTTTCCGTTTAGTTTCCTTTGAACTTTTTTTTTCCAAAATACTTTGACTTGAAGAAACTCTGGCAAAATTATTTTGCAATGCTTTGGCTTTCTTACATTCGTTACATTTTTCGATTTTGCTTTCATCACTTTAAAATCAACTGAGAATATGATTTTAATTTGTTTCATCAAAAACTCTTTTTCTATGCTTTTCAAATTTAAGTTGCTCATGCAATTACAAAGCGTCCTCTTTGCTCCTAAAAATAATTCCTTTATTATGCTCTCACTTTATTATATCAAATTTATCATTTAATTAGTTCGTTTAATTTCTTTTGAATTTTGTTTTGAAAATACTTTGACTTGAAGAAACTCTGACAGCAAAGCCAAAATGGCTTTCATTCCAGTGTTGGAAACAATAGCAAAGCCCAAAATATAAGTTTTGAAGCTTTTTAAAAGTAATGAATTAAAGTATTTCAAAACTTTAGACATGTTTTAAATATATTAAAAAAAAAATACTTTCGCTCTTTGATTTTAAAGAACTACTAATTTTTAAATGCTTTGAATTTCATTTCATATTTCTATTGTGTTTTCATTATTTTAAAAATAACTGAGAAAGTGCATAAGTTTGAATTAATTTCAAATCTCTTTTAGAGAATGCCTTTACTCGAAGTAACCCTAAAAGTAATAGACAAAGCTCTTTCATACAAAGTGAGATAAAGTAATATCGAGACATAACAGGCACCAAATTTGAGTACAAATCCTGGTATATAGGAACAGAAATATAGAAATAGTTACTCAGAGCAAATCAATTTCAAAATGTATAAAATATAAGAAATATTGATGCATTTCAAAAGCAAGCAGTCAAAATATTGTGAGCAATTTAAAGAAAGACTTTCAAACCTTAAAGCATTGCTTTAATCAATTCATTTCCAAAGTAAAGTATTAAAGTATTTAAAAACTTAAGGTATGGCTCAAATATGTAAAAAAAAAACACTTTCGCTCTTTGATTTTAAGGAACTCCTAAATTTGAAATGCTTTGATCATTTTATGTTTCTATTGTGTTAAATTATTTTAAAAATAGCAGAGAAAATGCATTAGTTTGAATTGATTTCAAATCTTTTTTCGAGATTGCTTTTACTCGAAGTGACCCTAAAAGTAATAGACAAGGCCCTTTCATATAAAGTGAGGTAAGGTTATATATGTGTACCCGAGACATAACAGGCACCAAAATTGGGTACAAATCCTGGTATATAGAAACAAATATATAGAAATAGTTACTCAGAGCAAAGCAATTTCAAAATGTATAAAATATAAGAAATATTGACGCATTTCAAAAGCAAACAGTCAAAATATTGTGAGTAATTTAAAGAAAGTCTTTCAAACCTTAAAGTATTGCTCAAAGTAAGAGCTTTACTATTTGTCAAAGCAGTTCCCCGAATTAAAGTCTAAATATTGTTTCATTTTGAAGGATTGCTCTGTTTTACAATGCTCCTAAAATCAACTTAATCATAGCGATTTTTCTTAGTGTATCCTATGGATGTTGTATGGATAAAGTTTATATGAAGTTTGCGAAGTAAGCTTCATGTATCTTTGGTATGATTCTGCAAATACATATCTCATGTGGAGTAGTTTATATGGTGGTAATTTGTTGAAAGCGCGAAATACTAAGCTTTCATTCTGCACATATTTCTAATGTCTGTCTTTATTTTAGTTTTACTTTATACACCCTACATATGCAACTCAAAATTATATCGGTCATGTTTCAGGCTATTTTCTTGTACTTCAATTTATATTTTAATATTCGAATTTATTAGAATTCCATTTACAATACCAACTATACTTAAGTGTTCAAATGAGTTTAAATGAAATTTACTCTATTAAATTCAGCGTCAAGTTTGTATATTATACGGAGTATTTTAGTGCTTTGAGAATAATTTATTTCGGAAAGTATATGTGTTGCAAATATCAAGTTGTATTATAGTGACAAAATTTATCAAATTCGGTCACGACCAACATTAGTACAATTAACAACTAGTTATGTTAATATATAGCAAACAAATGTAAAAGTTTTACTGACATTCCTAGCCGTTTGAGAGCAATTTTGTAGTGGACCAAATAATGTTGTACATGTTAAGTATTTCACTGCTATTTCCATTTATTGTTATTATTTGCTGCAAATTCTTCGACACTAATTATAATTGACATTATGCTAAACTTGGCAATAACTTTGTGGGTGGGATTTATTTTTTATGTTTGATTCTAGCAGTAGTATGAGTAGTTACGAAATGGAATAAATTAGATTTTATATGTTTTTTTTTTTATATCGAAGAAATATTGCGAGAAAACTGCAACTAAATTTCACATGTAAAATTTGTATTCTTGGTTTAACCAATGAGGGATAAGGGATTTCTCTTGAGATTTTTCTAATTTGACGATGGATTTTTTATTTTATTACGAATATTTTATACACATTTTTATATATAAATTTTCGACTTTTGTCCATGTAGTACAAAAGTCGTAAATTTGATCTCTTAAATATCGACAAAAGTGGCTTCGTTGAACTTTTCCAGTCTGTTATGTCTCGGAACTCTTCGATGATCGAAGTTTCTCGAACTAACTGTGATAAAATAAGTTCGATTGCGTTGCTTTATTTTATTTTTTTAATACTATATTTCAATATTCAAATGATATTTAAATATTTATCACATCCATATCGCAATTTTTATTCTAATCAATTCGGATATTCGATTCGATATCTATACAGAATCGTTTTTTTCTCGTTTCGAATAAATTTCATTATCTCGTTACGATATCTGCTTACATCTTTGAATGAATTGTAGTATAATATAGATACAAAATCGTAATAGAGATCGAATGAATTCCTAGACATTTCGAAACAGTCTCGAAGCGATATCGAATCAAATGGCAGACTGGGGGGTGCTTCTATTAGGATCTTTTTTTTAATAATTCCATCCCAGTCTGCCATTTTTCGGTGACATCCGATGCCACGAATTTCTCTCGAATAACTTTGATAAGTTATTCGAAAAGTTTCACTCATGTGTTTATTGTTATTTTTAAAATTTCTCGTACTCATTCTGTCATTTGATTCGATATCGCTTCGAAACTGTTTCGAAATATCGGTTAATTTATTCGATCTCTGTTACGATTCTCGTATCTATATCATACTACAATTCATTCAAAGATGTACGCAGATATCGTATCGTGATAACGAAGAGTTACGAGAATTAAATATAAATTGAACCTCAATTCGTATTAAACTCCACCGACAAACCCAATCTGCCATTCGTTCGATATCGAATCAGATTTTGGAATACAATTCGCACATATGGGCAGGGGCTTCAAAATCTTCTTTGGAGTTCCTGGATCGAATCCAACAACGTGCAATATATTTAATAGGCGATGAAAATATTTCATCCTCTATTGGTTCTCTTGAGCACCGAAGGACCGTAGGGTGTGTAAGTCTGTTTTATAGGTATTACAATGGTAAGTGTTCGAGGGAAATACATGGCCTGATTGAACCAGGTCGTGTGTTCTCTCGTACTACTAGGGCATCGAACCAAGCCCACCCCTTCGTAGTCCACACGGTTCCCAACAGAACCACGCATTACAGCGAGAATTCGTTTTTCAGTCGCACGATTCGTTTGTGGAACAATCTCCCTGCGTCTGTTTTTCCCGACATTTTTAATATTGGGAAATTTAAAGCAAACATCCACCGACACTATTCCATCTTTCCTCCTCCTTTGAACCTTTCTTGCGATCAACACTGTGCATTGCACGAATAGGGGGCATCCCCTGAGCGTTGGTTAATTTGTAAAAAAAAAAAAAAATTGAAGGTTTTTTTGCAATAACTCTTTATTGATGCAAGATAAAATAGTGATATAAAGACATTAATTGCTTATTTTGAACGCACCTATTTATTGGCATCCGCGGTAGCTCATTGTAGCCGCGGTAGCTCAGTGGTTAGTGCGTTGGACTGCGAGTCGAAAGGTCCCCGGTTCAAGTCTGGACTGGGGCTAACAACATCTTTTCATAGAAACATTTTTCTATACCGCGCTACCTCTCGGCAGTAAATGGCAAACCTACGAGAGTAAAACATTGCCTATGAAAAACTCTAACCCGCCGTTCGGATTCGGCAATAAACTGTAGCTCCCACCACTTTGAGTACAAATATAACACGCACAGCTGAAAATGGTGAGAGAGCTCGGCCTAAGTCCTTATAGGACTGTACTGCCAAACTATTATTATTATTATTATTTATTGGCATCAGTAATTAAAAATAAATTACCAAACATTTTTCTAGGTTAGGATAAAAATTCAAAACATTATTTTAAAATAATGATGCCAATCGATAGGTGCTTTGAAAACAAACAATTAATGCTTGTACACTACTATTTTATCTTATACCAATAAAAAGTTGTGGCAAAAAAAACAAAAAGATTCGCCCTTTTGGCAAGACAAGATTTTCATTTTTTTGGAAAACCAAAAAAATTTCGACTTTACGATTTTCTATTTACTAAACCACTTGAGATACAAATCACATACAAATATTTTGATTTCATGATAAAATGTACAATCTATGTATAAATGTGTAAAGTTATCAAAAATGAAAACAAAAATTCATGTTCAAGTCTATATCTTTAAAACTTAACAAGATATTTTCTCAAGTAATCACATTTTCTTTAGATCTCAAAGTAAGCTTATCGTAAACGAAAGAATTTTAAAAATCGATTAACTTTTGGATTTTTTACAATTTTATGAAAAAATGTCCATGAAAAAAATCTGAACTTTACGGATTTTTATCTCCATAACCGTTAAAGATGAAAACTATTTGAAAACTTATGTTCTCTCAAGTACTCTCTGTACAACAATTTTAAAATTTTTAAAATCGGTTGAGTGGTTCCGAAAATATTGAATTTCACCCGTTTTAAGGGCGTTTGGGCTCACTATGATACAGTGTTGCCACCCTAAAATTTGAATTTTCCACAACATTTTTTAAAAAATACACAATTTGACTAAAAATTACACAATTTTTTTTATGATATTAAAAAATATAATAAAATGTGACGTTGAGAAATAAAAACGGCTTTGTCCATTTTTGGACAGTTACTTACTGCAGGCGTCATTCTACTGTATGAGGAGGTGTCTCAGGACGTGACTGTGGCAGTGACAAAAAGTGCAGCTTAAATAAATTCAAATAAAAATGCATTTAAATTTAAAACATAGCTTTTGGTTTTTCATTATTACTGTCTATTTTTATATTTATTTGATATGTAATAGTTTGTCATTTGATTATTTCAATCCATTTTTGAAAAAGTAAATAATTGAATGACAACTTAATACATTGATAATAATTTGTTGTCATATTTCACATGTCTATTGGTAGTTAAAAAGGTTAACTAAAAACTGCATTTAAATCGGCTGTCTAGAGGACAATTTTCTGATGATGCCTTATAATAGTTGACTTAAACATAACTTTTTAGTTATCTTCGGGAGCTAAAAGTCAACAAAGATGCGGACATTCGTATGTCTTTCAGATACCTTTTTGATCACTTTTACGACAACATTTGGATATCATTCATTTTTTAAAGTTAGCATAAAGTTAGGTTTTGGTCATCGTTTGTCTGGTTGGGAGACATACAGTTTTTAAATAAATTATTTATGAAGTATACAATCCAAATTTTTATTATTGTTTAAACGTCATATGAATTTAATACGTGATAGTTTTTTTATTGGAACGTAGTTGTTTATAATGTTTCTTGTATTAACTACGTAAAATAGTCGAAAGTTAACTATGTTTTTCTCTCGGTGTAATTTTCTGCCTAAGTTTCTGCATTAGTTTTTTGTGGGGCGTCTGTGATTGAAATAGTATAACAAAATTTATGAATATTCAAAGTATATAGGTAATAAATTCAAAATATATTCGTAAATATTAACGCCCCTTACGAAAACTATTATATTAAAATTGTCTTACGAAAAAATTATATATCACTTTTAAACGAATACGATTTCATTTTTACTTAAATAACGAATATTATAATGTTCTCAATATTTCACAGAAAATTAGTACAACAAACAGTTTTCTTTAGAAAATTATTATGTTTCAAATTTTTAGACGAAAATTGGAGTTTTTTATTAAAATAGATTTTTTTTTCAAAATCATATTGCGTTGCTTTTATGTTTGATATATGTCATTTGTAAAATTTGTTTGACAAAATTCAAAATAATGATATAATGATATAAAATATGCATTACCATATACTATGTAGGTGACTCAGAAGATTACTGTGTTGGAATACAAGCCGAAACGTCGTTGGTTCAAACACCAGCGAAGGCAACATCAAAAAAATAAATAGAAAATATTGTTCTTCACCGCGCTACCTCTTGGTAGATGACCTTCGAGAGTAAAAACATCACCCATGGAAAGTTATGATTCGGCGTTAAACTGTAGGTTCTGCTATTTGAGTACAAATGTAACATGTTTTAATGGTTAATCTGTTCAGCCTAGGTTCTTCAGAACTGTATCGCTAAACTAGTATTATTGTAATTATTATTAGGAACGTAGGACATGTCCATTTTTAGGATTTTCGAGGTCATTTGTTATTGTCTCCTAAGAAATCTAGACTGTTACATTAAATTTAGGTTTAATTTCAGGACTGATATAAGTTTCCAATGGTCTGTGGTCTTTATAAAACGATTACATATATTTATTAAATGATGTAATATGTACAGGTTTTATCTGAAGGTCCCAATCATAAATGCATTATTCAAAAGATCCCAATCTTCTTCGCAAAATTTGAATCATTTTTATATTCGTAGATACACGGATATACATATGCATATTCTCGGAAACATCAAAAACATAATAGAGTTCCTTTGAAAACCATAAAACGTATTATTTTACTCATCAAAAACAATAACATACTTTTATTTTGAACCTCAAAAAAGAAAGTATTTATTTTCGTAAGGGAAAAAATATATAATAGTTTTCGTAAGGGGCGTCGATATATACTGTCTAAAGATAGTTCAATAACGTAACGATTCGCACTGTTCCAGAACTTTTAAATTATTGCCATCGAGTTATAGAAGGCGATAGTGTTTTATATATCCATGTTGAAATATTCTTGAAACTTTTTAAATTTTGCTTTTGTAGTGTAATTTTATTTGATTGTAACTTACACAAAAAATACACAAAAATTAAATGACACAAAAAATACACAAGGAGATCAAAATGCACTGTTTTTGTGGAATTACACAAAAAGTGGCAACACTGCTATGATATGTAGGTCCAATTTGTCGCTCGATATCGCTACCAGAATGTGTCCGATATAATGTGCTTTATCTATCTACTCGCATTAATTTCGTAACAATATGGAAACGAATGGCACATTGGGTATTTGTTTATGTTAAGATATTTTTGGTATAAAATTGGCTCAAAATTCATAGAAAATTCTAAACATTTTAACTTCAACGAAATGAGAACATCTACACCCAGAAAAAAATACTATATAAATAATAGTCTTTTACTATTAAAAATAGTAAAAATTATTATTTTAATCAGAAAATACCATTAAATACTAGAATATAACATGACGTTGCCATTGAGTTTATATGAAAAGATTTATTTTTTGTATACTATTAAATCAATAGTTGTCCTATTGACCAATTTGAATGGGATTTGAGTGCAATTTTTTTCTGGGTGTAGGAACATCTTATCTGATTACCTTTTTATGATAAAGTTAGGTCTTCCATATAATATAAAATAAGAAAATTCACAATCCACCCGAAATTTGCAACCATTTGAAAAAAAAATATTGTTTTAACATATTGTCAAAACGTATTTCAAATGTGAGTCAATCACTGAGTATTTTTAATAGAAAAACCCAGAAAAAATCGTTTTCATTTAATAAATACAATTACGAACCTTTCTTTTGTATATCTTTTGTTAGGGTATTGAAATTAAGTGCATTTACAACAATACTTTCTAGAATTTAATCAAAATTTCGATGATTATGAAACATTGTTAAACATTTATTGAAAAATACACAATAGTTTTTAATACTTATTAAAACTTAAACTTAAATTTTTCATGAAGCATAAAATGCATTTTATGCGTTGCTGTTAAACAAAGAAACCATAATAACAACGCAGCATAGTTTTCATTCAAGGAACCTAGTTTACATTATAAAAGCTCAGGGCTATAACCCACTATAGAACATAACTACTCGACACCACTCCATCTATGATGAGGGCTAAACTTGCTTCGAATTCTCACACACTCTATGCAAATATGAAGCACCAACTACTTAGCAACAAACTAATTGAAAAAGTTGCGTGGTATTCACGCTACAAGAAATTTTTACAAACTACATCTAGAACTCATAAGAGAGATGAATGGATGGATGGGGATATTCGGGTGCGTATGGCAGATGGTTCGACACTTCAACGCCGAGATGGTGGCTGAGTCGCATCAGTAATAAGTGTTACACAAACCATGCAATAATCTCAAAAAAGTTGCACAATTTAAATAAGAAAAACAATAACCATAATGTGTACTTAAAATACAAATACCACTGAAGTGCCAGAGATGATGACAAGACCATTAATATTTATTGTGAAGTTAGCAACATTATGCAAAGTTTAAAAATTTTTAGAGAAAAATTGAAAATATTAATAAAAAACTGAATTTTTAATGAAAAACTAATATTAAGTGAAAAGCTGAATTTTTAGTGAAAAATCAAATTTTTAGTGAAAAATTGTAATTTTAGTGATAATTGAAATTTTAGTCAAATATTTATTTTTTTAGTAAAATATTGAATTTATAGTAAAAAATTGAATTTTTAGTGAAAATTTGATTTTTTAGTGAAATATTGAATTTTTAGTGAAAAATTGAATTTTTAGTGAAAAGTTGAATTTATAGTGAAAATTAAAATTTTTAGTGTAAATTTGAATTTTTAGAGAAAAATTGAATTTTTAGTGAAAAAATGATTTTTTAGCGAAAAAATGAATTTTTAGTGAAAATTTAAATTTTTAGTCAAAAACTATATTATTAGTGAAAAATTGAAATTTTAGTGAAAAATTGAATATTTAGTAAAAAGTTTAAATTTTAGTGTAAATTTAAATTTTTAGTGAAAAACTAAATTTTTAGTGAAAAATTGAATAATTACTGAAAAATTTAATTTTTAGTGAAATATTAAATATTTAGTGAAAAATTGATTTTTTAGTGAAAAGTTGAATTTATAGTGAAAATTAAAATTTTTAGTGTAAATTTGAATTTTTAGTGAAAAGTTTAATTTTTAGTGGAAATTTAAATTTTTAGTGAAAATTTGAATTTTTAGTGAAAAATTAAATTATTACTAAAAAAATTGAATTTTTAGTGAAAAGTTGAATTTATAGTGAAAATTTAAATTTTTAGTTAAAAATTTTATTTTAGTTAAAAATTTAATTTTTAGTAAATAATTTAATTTTTAGTGAAAAATTTAATTTTTAGTGAAAATTTGATTTTTTAGTGAAAAATGAAAATTTTAGTAAAAAAATTGAATTCTTAGCGAAAATAATAATTTTTTTATGAATTCTTGAATTTTTGATGAAAAGTGTCGAAAAACATAAAATTTATTTTATACTTCATTTAGTATTTTTCTTTTATATGTACTATTTACTTTATAGCACAAAATGTATATATCTTGAGTGACATGTTAAAATTCTTTTGAACCTAAATTTATGTTGAAAACTACTTCAACAAAAAAAAACAACTCTTAATTCTCGCAAATCCTTAAAATTCCTCACAATCAACACGTCAAAAATATGAGTCTCTGTGAAAGCTCTGCCAAACAAATAACGAAATTTACATGAAACCATTTATCATTTTTGCACTCTCACACATATATAGCACAAATACATACATATAAAAATTGCAATTGTATTTGCATTACTATGATAAACAAGGCAAATGTTTGAACAAAAAAAATGTTTAAAAATAACAAAACAACAGAAGAGCATCAACATTACAAGCGAAATAAAATTTATTTGACATTCATACTCAGAAACACAACCCACATAAAAGAAAACAACAAGGATATGCGAGGTATTAAAGCGTGAAAGAGCAGCAGCTGATGGCAACGAGCGAAAGAGATGAACGTATGGTGTGTAAAAAGGGAAGGATGTATGACAGGCAGTCAGGCAGTATGAAGAATGTGTCTATAAATGAAAAATTATAATAAAAATATTAAAATACATCAAATGGAAAAATACTTGAAGTGTTGAAGACTACAGAAATAAAGGAAGACATGAATAAAAGGCAGGTTAGCACAAAAGAAGCTATACTCTGAATGGCATCAATTGTAAATTGTATTTATATTTTAATGCTATAATTAGAATTCTTTGAAAATTATATAAGTCCGAATGGTTATTTGCAGATTTTAAATATATCTACCTACTACCTACCCATACTCTAAATTGCACATGATTATACCTAATGATACTCCTGACAATGTTCTGTTTTTTTACCTGTTACTACACCTGATTTTACATCACATACTACAGAAGACACTAACCTTATACTGTACATAATATTATACCTGATAATACACCTGAAAATACACATGACACTACTCCCGATGCTATACTGTATACTTAACCTGATAATAGATCTACTTAACCTGATATTACACCTGATATCACACTTGATATTATACTTAACTCTACACCGATTTCTACAACTGACACTATATTGGATTGTACACCTAGTATCACATATGATAATGAACTATATTATTAACCTGTTTTACATCTGAGCCTTAACATGACCACATAATAAACCTGTCTCTAACCAGTTACAATACCTGAAACTACACCTAATTCTCTCTCGATACTACAACTTATATTTCACCTGATACTAGACCTGATACTAAAGCCTATATTACACCTAAAACTACACTTGATATTACACTTGATATTTACCTATTATACACCTGAACATAAACTTAAAACTATAACAGATACTACACCTCATCCTAAACCTAACTCTATTCAAATACTACGTATTCCAAATATTACACCTGATTCTACACCGTATTACTACTTCTGATAAAACATCTTTTATTTTACTAGATATTAGATATAATACAAAACATGATGATACACCTGATACCACTTGCTATTACTCTTGGTTTTACACTGATTTCTACCACTGACATTACATCTAATAGTACATTTACTACCACATATTATATTACACTTGCTTATTGACCTCTTTTACACCTGAACCTAATATAATAGTCGATACTACACCACCTACTAAACATGACACCAATAAGATTCTATATCTGATAATACCACATGAGTCTGCTCCGAATACTAAACCGTGTATTTCACTTGATAATAGACCTAATACTAAAACTATTACTAGACCTGATACTAAACCTGTATTACATCTAATACTACACATGATACTACACAGAAAAAAATAATCAACGTAAATATAACAACCGACATTAATTGCATTCATAAATCGATCCAACAATTAAATTCGCTAATTAAATGAAACCATTTGCTATTCTTCGTTAATTCAGCAATTCCGTTTGCTAATATGAATATTTGAATATTTGTCAATACAGCAAATTAATTAGTCGACGCAGTTTCAGCAATTATATTTGCTAAAACTGCTCCGACTAAATTATATGCTACATTGATGTACAAATATTCATATTAGCGAAGGCAATTACTGAATTAACGAAGAATAGCTAATGTTTTCATTAAATTAGTGAATTTAATTGTTGGATTTATTAATGAATGCAATTAATGTCGGTTGTTATATTTACGTCGATCATTTTTTTCTGTGTAGTATCATGTGTAGTATTAGATGTAATACAGGTTTAGTAACGAAGAATAGCAAATGTTTTCATTAAATTAGTGAATTTAGTTGTTGGATTGATTAAATAATGTAATTAATATCGGTTGCTATATTTACGTCGATTATTTTTTTCTGTGCACAGCTGACACTATCTCCCATACTAAATCGCATTTTTCACTTGATACTAAGCCTGGCACAAAACCTGTTACTACACCTCATGGTATACCTAAAACTAAACCTAAATCTACAACTGACACTTCTCTTGATAATACACCTGATATTATACCTAATTTTATACCTGATAGTACAAATGATTCTGTTCTCTATCATATAACTTTTATATTACCTCTAGGTACTATTTTAAATTCGTTATCTGTGTTGTTTGTCACGAGCACTCAAAAACAGCAGCGTTGACATCAATTTGAATCCATTTTCAAATTTGCATTTCCACTTTATTTCATTTCAATTGCATTTCCATATGACAACCGGTGAATCTGTCCGTCCGTTGATCGTTCGTTCATTCGGTCACGGAGTCGCACAACTCAGTCACATATTTAGTCATCGTCGTCGTTGGTGGCTGCACCTTTATATTTATTTGTACTCATTGAATTTACACAGCAACTGAGAACTCTCAAATGTAAAAAGTTATAGAACATTGACAAATATAGAGTTTCAAAAAGTTGTTAATACAAAATATTTCAACTTTCCATGAAATTTTTATATAAAGCCTGAACCACACAATTGGATAAAAAATCAACTTTTGAATCAATTTTCAAAACAATGTATATATCAACCGTGTGATTGCCTAATTTGTCATACAAAAATTGGGCAAACACACGATTGATATTAAAATTTTTTGAAAATTTATTCAAAAGTTGATTGTTTATTCAATCGTGTGATTCAGGCTTAAGTAATACCTCATTACATTTGTTCATTATTTTTTATTTTCGAAATATGTATTTATTATATTACAAATAAAGAATTCATTGATGAAAATATAAATTCATAAAATCGAGAGTTCATAAACAATTAGTTTCATAAATTCATTTACAATTATTCAATTCACAAATTGAAGAACTTATTAAATTCAAAAATACATACAAAAAATAAATATTAAAATACATCGAAAAATTGCAAAATACGTCAAAATATATCAAAATACATCAAAATACATTAAAAAATATGATATATTTTGCTATTGCTAATGCATAAAAATATATAAAAATACATCTAAATATATCAAAAAACATCAAAATACACAAAAATACATCAAAGTACATTAAAATGCAATTAAAATATATCAAAATACAAAATAAGTCAAAAAATAACAACATACATCAAAACAAATTTCAAAACAAATTCAAATACATTAAACATAGCAAAACAAACTAAATAAATCAAATTACATCAAAATACATCAATTTACATTAAAATACATGGAAATATATAAGAAAATACATCAAAATACATCGAAATATATCAAAATAATACATCGAAATATATCAAATAAATAACATGAAAATACATCAAAATATATCAAATACACCAAAATGCCTTAAATAAAATCAAATTACCTCCAAATACAACAAAATATATAAAAAAAACATCAAAATATATTCGCATACATCAAATTATATCAATATACATCAAAATAAATCAAATTACATTGAAATACATCAACATACATCAAAATATATCAAAGTAAACAATCATAATACATCAAAATACATTAAAATATATTATCTTACATCATAATCTATCAAATTACTTGATGTATTTAAACACCAAAAAAAAAACATCAAAAAATATAAAATACATCAAAGTACATTAAATAAAATTAAATTACTTCAAAATACATCAAAATATATCAGAACACATCAAAATATATCCGCATACTTTAAAATATATCAACATACATCAACTAACAGCAAAATACATTAAAATATATATGAAAATACCAACATACATCAAAATATATCAAAATAATACATCAAAATATATCAAATTACATCAAAATATATCAAATTACATCAAAATATATCAAATTACATCAAAGTACATTAAATAACATAAAATTACTTCAAAATACATCAACATACTTAAAAATACATCAAAATATATCCGCATACATCAAAATACATCAACATACATCAAAATATATCAAAATACATCAAAATACATCAAAATACATCAAAATACATCAAAATACATCAAAATATATCAAAATACTGTATGTATTTATACATCAAAATATATCAAATTACATTAAATAAAATGAAATTACGTCAAAAAACATCAAAATATATCCGCGTACTTCAAAATATATCAACATACATCAAAATACATCGAATTATATAAAATACATCAACATATATCAAAATACATCAAAATAATTCAAAATACATAAAAATACATTGTAATCCATCATAATTCATCATAATACATCAAAATACATCAAAATATATATGCATACATCAAAATACATCAGCTTACATCAATATATATCAAAATTCATCAAAATATATCAAAATATGTCAAAATACATGAAAATACAATATAATACATCATAATTCACCATAATACATCAAAATATATCAAAATACATCAAAATATATATGCATACATCAAAATACATCAGCATACATCAATATATATCAAAATTCATCAAAATATATCAAAATATGTCAAAATACATGAAAAAAAGTAAAAAAAAAACACCACCATACTCCAAAAGACATCAAGATTCATCAAAATATATCAAAATACATCAAAATATATTCGCATACTTCAAAATACATCAACATACATCAAAATATATCAAATACATCAAAGTACATTAAATAACATCAAATTACTTCAAAATACATCAAAATATATCAAAATACATCAAAATATATATGCATACATCAAAATATATCAGCATACATAAATATATATCAAAATTCATCGAAATATATCAAAATATATCAAAATACATCAAAAAAAATAAAAAAAAACACCACCATACACCAAAACACATCAAAATTCATCAATATATATCAAAATACATCAAAATATATTCGTATACATCAAAATACATCAAAATACATCAACATACATCAAAATTCATGAAAATATACATCAAAATACATCAAAATACATCAAAATAATTCAAAATGCATTAAAATACATCATAATACATCGTAATAAATCAAAATATATCAAAATACATTTCATAAATATGATGAATTTTTGAATTGTGTACTTTTAGTTTTGTTTTTTAATTTTTTTTTTTTTTGATATTTGACTCTGTTTGTAGTTCTGCCTCTAAACGGTGATAACGGTTCATTGCATGTTTGCACCAAGTCTCTTTTATCATTGTTTTTGTATAAAATTACCATGCTCAGTAGTTGCTCTTTAAGCATTCATAACGTATCTGACATTACATCCATGCATGCAAACGAGTTGACCGCCTGACTGTCCAGTCGACTGTCGACAGACAACCGACAGTTGGTCAAAATGCATTTGCAAATGATTTGCATAGTTTGATGCTTATTGTAGTTGTTGTTGCTCTTTTCTTTTTTGTACCGATACTAAAAACACTTTGACGTTACTGTCAGTTATTAACGATGTTGTTCAGTCGACGGAATACATTAAAGTTTGTAGTTTTTTTTTTACTACATGTTGTTACTGTTTTTGTTTTTATTACTGATTTTTGTTTGTGTTTATATTTTCCTATTATGTTGTTATTTTTAAAAAATCTTCTTTTTTGTGCAAATTAATCTCACAGTTCCATCAAATGTCGTATTTTATTTATTGATTTCCAGTTCTGACCATACGTGACATTCGTTTGTCACGACATGTTGATTTGTGTGTCATGCCATTAGCGACAACCAAGCACCACCATTGCTGCCAAGTTTGCAGTCAAATTATTAGCCGACAATTATTATGGTTGCCTCAAGGCGATAGCAACAAAAAAAAATGCAACTTGAAAATGTATATTTAAGCGGACATTTTTATTGCTTGTATTTACATAGTTAATGACCCTGAGTCTAAGTTATTGCGAGGGTTAAAAAGATATTCGGATTGTATTTTAAGTCAAGGTAAATGTCACGAATATCCTGGAAAAACTTTTTTGAGGAATACATTAATGTTATTTAGTTGGCCTTTGGCCTACAATGTTATTTAATATTTTAAATTTATGAAAAACAATACTTTTTTCATATTTCATACAATTTTATTTAATTTCTACAATTAGTATTTATGTTTTTCTTAATTTTTCGGTTAGTAAACAAGAAAAAAGTGTTTGTAGTAATAATCTAAATAATTACAACAATCATAAAATGCTAAATGACTTAAATTACTGAGTTAAATTAAGATATATTGTTAATGATTAATACTAATTTATGCTGTGATTATATTTTTGTTTCGGGAAAACATATTTTTAATATAGGATATAGATAAACTTAATATACATTTATATAATAAATCAGATGATTGCAGCAATCACACATAAACACAAAAATTATAATTGATAATTAGAAAATAGTTACACAGTTTTTAATATAATTATTACTCCTAATTGATTTAGTTGTTATCATATGATGATTATTTTAATAAAGACAACAAATTTTATTGTAGTAAAAATTACGAAAATTTCGTATTTTTATACGAAAATACAAAATGTTCGTAAGCATACGAAAATTTTCGTAAAACACAAATTTTAGTTAAATACGACATTTTCGTAAAAATACGTAATTTTCGTAAAATTACGATGATTTCGTAAAAATAAGGAATGCTCGTAAAATATAGGAAATTTTCGTAAAAATTCAAAATTGTAGTAAAAATACGAAATTGTTGTTTGAAATAACTGCATTAGATAAGAACATAGTGATCACAATTATATGTTGTTCAGACAAATTATACATTAAACATATATATGATTGGATCAATAATAAATGTATTTTTAATATAAAATGAATTCATGATTATTTTTTATATATAAAATTGGTATCAAAATCTAAATTCGCATTTGTACGAAAGTTATGACATTTCGAATTTGATGGAATCTTAAAAAATTTAATAACAACTGCATTTCTACACAAAATCAGCAACATTGCACAGAATTTTCTGGTTTTTTTTTTTCAGTAAAAAGCATGTAGAAAAATATATAACTTGATTTAGCAGTGGCACAAAAATGTTTCGCATGGTTCCGCCTCAGTCGAGTTGAAAGTGTCAGTCATAAAAATAGTCGCTTCACACATTGCAGAGTTGGCTCTTTCTCCGCTTCTTCCGTTTGTATGCGCATTCTCACATACCAGACGCAACTTCAACAACTTCATATCCTCGTCATCACCTGTGCCAAAGTCCTACGTATTAAATTCCAACAGCAGAAATAGCAAAAGTAGTAGCAGTAACAGCAACAGCCGTTGATGCACTTTGCAGCAAAGCGAGATAAAAACGAAATCGAAATGAAATTCACTTCATTATGAGAAACAAGTGAAGTGCAGTGAATTACGTTACACAGTAAAAAAAAAAAAAAAATGAAAATTGTGCTGTGGAAAAAGTACCAACGCGCACAACATAAAAACTACGATAAGCAAACTGCGAAAATATAGCAAATGTGATAAACTTGACATGTAGTGTGTAACAACATTTTGTTTGTATGGACGGTGAACAATAAAAAACAAAAATGTAAGGTTAATATAATTATAATTATAATATAAATATAATTTTTACTAAATTCTGTTTGACTTTTATCACTTTTTCATTTCGTAAAATTCTGAAATTGAATAAATCTTAAATTAAGTCCTGAAACTTTTAAATTTTAAGCAACTTTCTAAATTTCATTAAAAAATTTAAATTTTAGTAAACAATTGGTATAATTTTGAATTTTTGTAATATTTTAAAATTCGTAAAAAAAAATTTAATTGTAGTAAAAATTACGAAATTTTCATAAAAAATTAAATTTTTCGTAAAAAATTAAATTTTTCGTAAAAAATTAAATTTTTCGTAAAAAATTAAATTTTTCGTAAAAAATTAAATTTTTCGTAAAAAATTAAATTTTTCGTAAAAAATTAAATTTTTCGTAAAAAATTAAATTTTTCGTAAAAAATAATAAATTTTCGTAAAAAATACAAAAAGTTCGTAAAAAAAAAGAGTTTTTCAACAGGGACGCTACAAAAGAAGAGCGACAGCAAACGACGCCATATTTCTTGCCGCTCTTATGACATTTCTCTTCAGTAAGGTTTGCCATTTCATGATGGAAAGATATACGAATTCGAATTTTGGTAGTAAATTTTAATAATTTCGACTCGTTGTTGGCTCGTATATCTTTCCATCATGAAATGGCAAAACATTACTGAAGCGAAATTTGTAGCGCTCTTATTGAAAAACCCTTTACTACATTTTCGTAAAAATACGAAATTTTCGTAAAATTACGAAATTTTTGTAAAATTACGAAATTTTCGTAAAATTACGAAATTTTCGTAAAATTACGAAATTTTCGTAAAATTACGAAATTTTCGTAAAATTACGAAGATTTCGTAAAAATAAGAAATGTTCGTAAAAAATGTGAAATTACAAATTTTCAAATTTTAATAAAAATTACAAATTTTAGTAAAAGTTCCAAATTTTAGTAAAAATACGAAATTTTCCTAACATTTTGGAATTTTAAGTAAATATTTGACTTTTTTATTGAGCATTTAAAATTGAAGTATGTCAATATTTTAAATATAAAACAATTTGTTCTGTTTTATATTTCCTCTACTACTACTAATTACATTTTAAATTCGTATTCATGGCCATTTGAATAAAATTTAAAATTACCAATAAATTTTAAATTTTAGTGACATTTTTAAAGTTTTATGTAACACTTCTCAATTTTATTCATACTTTCAAATTTGAGTATAATTTTGAATTTTTTAAAATTTTTTTTTTGGTTCAGTACCAAATTTAAATTTTAGTTTCGTAAATTATAATGTTTCGTAAAATACGAAATTTTTGTATAAATATGAAATTATTGTAAAAATACGAAATTTTTGTAAAAATACGAATTTTTTGTAAAAATACGAAAACAAAACTCTGTAAAAAAAAAAAACATTATTTTAGTACAAATACGAAATTTTCGTATAAAAACGAATTTTTCGTAAAAAAAAGAAAATTTCGTATAAAAACGAAAATTTCGTATAAAAAAAAATTTCGTAAAACAAACAATTTTAGTAAAAATACGACAATATACAATATATTAGAAAAGTACGAAATTTTCGTAATAATACAATATTTTCGTAATAATACGAAATTTTAGCATAAAAATGAAATTTTCGTATTAATTCAAAATATTCGAAAAAAATAAAAATTTTTCGAAAATTTTGAATCTTAAATAAATATTAAAAATTTTAATAAATTTTCAAAAAGGTTTCAGAGTTTAAACAGAAATACATTTTTGAAAATTCATTAGATATATTAAATTTGTCTGGAAATCATATCATAAATAATTTTAGTAAAAATTTCAAATATTATTAATAAATTGAAATATTAATTTTTTAAAAAGAAATTATTATATTTAATAAAAAAATAAAACATAAAACTATT